>CAUOFW020003946.1:3331431-3628219 GCA_963454935.2 Ilex paraguariensis
GAAGTCCGTAAATTTCGTGTGGGTTGGAGGCCCTTGGTGTAAGTCCATGAACATCCACCCCTATACAAGACCCTAGAGTGATTAACGCCATTGTGTGTAACATAAATGGTGGTTTCGACTAAATTGACACTTGCATGTGTTGGGGAGCCGGAGAGAGCTCGGAATAAAGTTGCATGGGTGAGTGTCACTTCATTCCATGGCATAGCATTGTTGCATTCCATCATAGGATGCATAAGTGTGAGAAATGCTTGGTTGTATGTTTGTGTGATGATTACATGAGCATGTGCATCTAGGGGAAGAGTAACCTCTATAGGTTTATCTCTATTGGGCGTTGTGCTCACCCTATACGGGAAACAATTTCAGGTACGGGACACGTTCCGGTGGATGGCTCTCATTCGTGGGCTCTTAGTTGAAGCAAAGCCGGGTTGTGGCTTTTGAATTTAGTTTTTGTAAAACTTTTGGTTAATTTCCATTTTGGCATGTAAAAGTATGGAAATAGTTGTATTAGAACTTGTATTGACTATATTTGGTATCAAATAGATGTTGTATAAGTTTTGGATAACCTTGGATTGGTTTGGATTGGTTTTGGAATGGATTGATTTGGGGTTGAAATCATACACAGTTTACACAGAAATTTCAGACACTGCTTAGTGTTTGAGCCATAACTTTTTATTGTGACGTCCAAATGATCTGAAATTTTTACAGTAGGTAGTAGACACCTAGGGCTACAAAAGTGTTTTTATGAAATTTTCTCAATTCCACTTCTAAACAGGTCAAAACCGCACTGGAAGTTGCAGCAGAACAGAAACTGCATTTTCTGTTCGAACGTAAAGTGACGTTCGAATGGTGCGAGTTTTGAACAGCAAAACCAGCAGAGAACCAAATGTACTGGGAGCTACCTATTTTTCAAAACCAAGGGACGTTCGAATGTGAATAGTGCTGTTCGAACGGTGACTCTAAAACCGAAATTTTTCAAACTATGCACTAAGCTTCCAGGCTTGGATTTCTTTGATTTAAAGAACACCAATGGACTTGGATTTCTCTAGTTCCAAGGATACAAATGGACACTAATTGAGGTATATTGAGGCTTATTAGACCTTGGTGGATTTAAATGATAACTATTACATATATGCACTAATGTTAAAGTAACCTTGCATGTTTTGCTATAAATATGGATAATTGGACCCGGTGTGGTCAATGTTTACTTATAAATGGACCCGGTGCGGTCATTGTTTATATTGGGCCTCAGATGGGTCATGTGAGTTATGTTGCACAGGTTGGGTATTGGGTAGAGTTCCCTGTACAAAGGAGACTCTGCCCAAATTTTGTTAAGTTATGGACCTCGGTAAATGGGACATAACAGTGTGATATCGAGTCACTCGGTATTTACGGGTATTCCGCGGGTTGATGGGTAATCAACGGACCCCCGGATTTTGGGGTGTCACATATTATGATGGATTTACTCAAGATATAACTGTTGTACAACTTTTTTGATCCTATTTATATGCTTTGAAAAATAAATTGTTACTTAATTCTCAATAATATTACTAATTAGTTGTAATTTATTTGGCAAAGTAAATCTCCTGAGTAACAGCCATATATCCCAATCGGTGAAACGATAACATATTGTCAGGTTTTATTATCAATGTTTACTATCACTATTTTTACATAGAAAATAATGTTTAAATTATGTTGGGGAGGTATGGGTGTGAATTTATTATTTGTATTTAGAATAGTATTTATGTATTAAATTTATTTGTCTTTGTGACTGGCAGACGTTAAAGAACCAGATAGTGTGTCAATTATTTTTATTCAAAAAAAAAATTATTAAAAATGCACAAGAAACTATTTTGGTTGAGTTTAATTCTACTGCGTCATCTTTCAAAAGATATTCAAGCATTGATCATGCAAAAAGCCAAAAGAGTAAGAAATTTAGAAATTTAGAAATTTTTGAAAGTCAACCAAGACCCTTGTGTTGAAAAAGTACATTTGCCAAACACTACTGAGCAAATTGTCTCAGTGGTTGTGTAAGATGTGGTCGTTTAGAACATTTAAGACACTATAATGAGTGTGTGGAATCAATTCAGGTTGAGCGTTAGATCGTCTTCGGTGGATTAGGTATGAGTAGAATAAGGAGTACCCTAAGACGCCATCCTATTCTACCCCAATGTTAACAAGATAAGTAAGAAATGAAGTTAACCGTGTCACTGGTAATATTAATCCAGACAGTTCTGACTCTGAATCAATATGTTCAAAATAATTTTTAGAAGAATTTTACATAATTGTAAATAAATAAATGTACATGATTGTACATACTTGTGAATAATTGTAAATAAATATTAATAACTATAAATTAATTAGGAAAACTAGTAAATAATTAATAACAAATAAAAAAATTAAAACCACCAAACTTTGAAAAGAAAAAAGAGCGGTTAGCAAAAGTTTAGTAGAATATATAAAATTGTATTTTATGTACTACAGGAATTTAAAGGAACAAATTGCAGAAAATCAGAAAGTCAGCAGTGTAGTACACAAAGCAAAAAATTGAAACATGGCACTGTCCGGATGGTGGGCCTGGTATCTGGACGGTAGTGCCTTTATATATATACTCCTCCATTCAGAAACTGTTCATTTCAACTCCCTCGCAATTAGAAATTCAAACATAGTCGAAAATCACCAAGAAAACTCCCTCAAATATGCAATATTCAACCGTTTTTCCTTAAATTTGTTATGATTATCCTCTTACCCATCACATATTGAAGATATCTACTGTTTGAAATCAACTGAAACAGAGCATTTGAAGAGAAATCAAGAAAAAGATGGATTCGAGACAAAGAACAAGGATATCTTTGAGTCGGGCACAGAGAGATCAACCCGAGCAACTTCAAGCACCTCCACAACAACCAGGACCGGGGAATATTTTCAACGAGGTGATGTTTGAAAATTTTGAGCAGCAGGCCTGCTATGATGCTAACTTTCTGATTGAAACTATAATTTCTGAAAGACCAGTTATTTATGAGGATTTTGAGAACATAGGAATCAGACAAATTCTTAATGCAAGAGGATGGTTACATTATGTTAAATTAGCTGTTCCTCCTTATGATTTCTTAGTTCATGAATTTTATAGTAATGCTTAGATAATTAGAGAAAGGCAATTGCGTGCATTTGTACGGGGTATAGTTTTTCAAGTTACACCAGATACTATAGCCAATTTCTTTCGACCCATGCCTAGACCAGAGAACCCGTAATACCCCTACACAAAATTACCTGATTTGAGTGTTATAGGGAGAGAAGTAATGGGTAACCCAGAATTTACTTGGGGTAGACCAAACAAATACATAAAGTAAGGAGACCTGACTGACAAATACCACATTCTGAATTTGATAACAGTGAACAGTTTGCTGCCCCGAGCCCAGAAAAATCAAATCTACATTGAGCAAGATTATTTCTTATATGCATTTGGGATGAGACACACAATTGACTTGCCAAACTTGATCATGGACCAAATGTTACTTAAAGTAGATAGAAAGAAACCCTCACTCCCTTATGCAATGTTAGTTTCTCAGCTATGCAGGAACGAGGGCATGATCATTGATCCTATATGGAAGACAGTGGACCATTTTGGACCATTAGACAAAACTTTATTGAAAAAAAGTCATGGAGGACAACCTAAAGAACAACCAAAGGTACCCCCCTCCACCACAAGAGGAGCCATTCCAAGGCCCTGAATAATTTATTCCACCAGAACAACAATAGTGATAAGAGGATCTGCCATAAATACCGGTGGATGACAGGACTGACAAACAAATTTTGCTAGGACTGGAGACCA
Source organism: Ilex paraguariensis (assembly GCA_963454935.2). Lineage (NCBI taxonomy): Eukaryota > Viridiplantae > Streptophyta > Magnoliopsida > Aquifoliales > Aquifoliaceae > Ilex > Ilex paraguariensis. Next base: position 3,335,261 of record CAUOFW020003946.1, read on the forward strand.
CAGTCAATCAACACAGTCAACGTATGGAGGATTATGAACAAAACTAAGCTGAAATCTTCAGGCTACTAAGAGGACGTTTTGGAGGAAGCCCATCTACTTCTTAAAGGACTGAAGATTCTATAGAAAACTTTGCTATCTTTCACTCAGCCTTTTAAATTATGCACTTTTACTTATGCACTTCAACTTTAATTTATGTTTTGCACTTGTTTGCTTTAGATTGATTTGTGTTGAACTTATGTGTGTTTTAAACTTGTTTGTTTTGAACTAATGTGTGTTTAAGTTTGTTAATGTTAATTTTTAATGGTGATGTTAAGTTTGTTGACGTTCATTTTGAAACTTATGCTTTTAAGTTAGGATGACCAATTCATATGGTTCACAACTGAGTTAAATTTTTATTCTCATGTCTTGCAAGAATAGTCTCAATCTGATCACATGGGATTTTCATATCTTAGTTGTGCATTATCTTAATATTTTTGTTTAAACTTATTCTTAGAAGCACAAATAGATATCTTTATTATTGAAAACCTTGTGAAATATTACACTCTTTATATATGTAGTGAAGATGTAAAACCTATTGCAGATTTTGAATCAATCTTTCTTGGAGAGATACTCTACATCTACTCAAATACAAATCTTCGATTTAGTGGTAAACTTTCTTTGAATAATCTAATTACCTTTGTTTTGATTAGCAGTTATTGAATTATATTGTTAGCATTATCCGTAAACTTTTATTTAGAAAAAATACAAATGAATGATTTCTGAAAAATGATCTTTGGCCATGTTTGATTAATTTTGAGCCTTGACCATTTCTTTTACAAAATTATATCCTTAGTCAACCATGATTGAACCTAACAAAATACAAATTCTTTTCTTGAAACCCAAAAAACACCCGAGCCAAATAAAAATATATTAAACATACCGTGCTATCTAATTTTATTGCACCCTCTTTTAAAACAGCAGAATACAAAAAAGCAGAAGAAGAAGAAGAAGAAATGGTAGAAAAGAACAAAGAAAAGCAAAAGAAGGATCCCAGTCCAAAGAAAAGAAATTTGTAAAAGAAAATAGAAAGAAAGAAAAGAGCCAAGAAAGTGAAAAATGGGAAAAATAAAAGAATAAACATGCAAAGTCATACGAGAACTAGAATGAGGTGTGCCATAAAGATAGCACTTGAATTCCACTAATGTCATTTCATAAACCTTAAACCCATGGCCACATTAATAAAGTCCTCTTTGATTCCAGAAATCATGCATTTGTATTAATCCTATCAATTTTAAAAAGGAAAATGTTAATAATATATGTTTAATAGAGTGTTAATATTCGTTCATGAGATTATGTCAAATTCTAATTTTATTCGAATAACTGCTTTTTTAATTAACTACATGTGAAATTATTTGATTTGTTAACTGTATTCCAATCACATATAGCTTGTGAGAATAGTCACTATAACAGGTGTGTTCTTTTTGCTAAGTGTATTCCAGGAAGGACTGACATCAAGACTACCACGAAAGAGGGTAACATTTCTCAAGTGATTTTTAAAAATAAAGAAATCACTACACACATACACAAGCTTTTATAAAAATATATAGATAATGTTACAACTAATGTATGTTACTCTTATAGTGATTAGAAAAGGAAGTATTTTGGCAAGACAGAAGGAATATTGATTTAATTTTACGTGTGAAAAATATGAATTATTAATTCCTAATTATTGAAGTTTGTAGGTAGCTTCTCTGAAAACCTTCACGAGACATAGCTCGTCCACTAGGGATCACCTTGGGGTTTAAAGGCTTGTTGCATAGGCTAAATGCAATCATAAAAAAAATCTATGAAAATGATGTTACCTATGTTTCTATTGTAATATATTTTCATAATTTACAGGGGACTAGTAAAATTTAAGTTGGGGAGTGTGATTAACCTTAATCAGTGTATAAATTAGAATAATTAAATAAGTCAAACCGGCAAGATAAAATACCTAAACACTATCAATTAGGGTTTTGTGCGTAAATTAGGGTTTTATGTATATTATGTTTGAAATTTTAGGGTTTGACATGGAATTACTGCAAAATACAAGGAACAATGCGTCAAAACTTGAAACAACCAAAGGCTAAAGTGTAATTTTAACAAAACAAGAGTCATCATCCAACAAGTTAATGATCCAGCAAGGCTCCATTGTCCGGACGGTGGTGGTGACGTCCGGACGGTCCCCTTTGGCGGCTGAAGATCGCCTTGCCACCTCCTACTTCCTCCCCTCTATAAATATGCATGCAACTCTTCAGTCTGAAGGCGTCCGGACATAAGGGAATCTAGAGAGAGTTCAAAGAGAAAAAGAAGAAAAGACAAAGAGAAAAAGAAAGAGAGAAAGAAGAAGTAGATATAAATCCGGTCTGTCATACATTTCAGTCAAAAATCTGTATTTTTACATTTATGTTGTATCTTTCTATTTGGATAATTGAACTGTTGCCACCCTTTTATCTTAACTAATAATAAAGGTGGTCGTATTTCAGTTGTTTTTTGTGAAAGACGTTTTAGGGTCAGTATTTTAATTTCAGTTGTAATGAAAACTACCCACACTCCTTGCTTGTCTGTAGCAATGGGGCGTTAGTAGTTACTTATATCCTCTAGTAAGAGGTAAACATATATACAATATTGGTTAGCTCTTGAAAATGTTGATGTTTTATTCATATATTTATCTATATATGTATTTTATGCATCATGCATGATACAATGATGTACATAATTTCGGTACTGTGCCTGAAATTATGTCATCAGTGCATCATCAACTTGCCGGTTAAATATCTACGGTGTTCCTATCGGTATGGCTTGTCCTCCTCCGGAACACTAAAGATGTTCTACTGATGCATGGTACAAAACCTAAATGATCCTCATGAATGACTTGTCATTTTGGATTATCAGGGTTGTTTAATTAATACATATAACTATCAGATTAATGGAATAAGTGATCCACATGAACGGCTTGTCCTTCTGGATTACTAAGATCGTTTAACTGGTATACATGATAACATTGCCAGTCAAATATCTACGGTATTCTTATTGGTATGACCAGTCCTCCACTGGAATGCTGAGAATATTTAACTGGTATATGGATTGTCCTTCTGGTTTGCTCGAATTAGTCAAATGACACATCTATAACCAGCTAACCTAAGAAGTTGCTGTGTTATGACTTAGTACCACTAGTTAACCTAAGAAGTGGCTGTGTTATGGTTTATTATGTACGCACTTACTATTATGGAGTCAATTGAATAATTCAAGTATTCCTTATGAATGGTTTGTTCTTTTGGTTTGCTTGAAATCAATTATCATGGATACCACCAGTTCACCTAAGAAGTGGTTGTGTGATGGTTAATATACATCTGACCTACCGGTTTACTTACCAGTAACATGAAAGTTAATTGATGTCAGGTAGCATTTCCAGTACTTGACCAGTATAATGCATATAGGATCCTTAAACTGAAGGATACTTTTTATATTATTATCTTGTATACAATTTATCTGCAACCAACCATTTAATTATACTAGTGTCAATCTAAGCTCACATCACAAGCTATCACATGCTGTTCTATTCGAATTAACAACTTCACTATTTTTATTTTATTTTCTAATTATTCAAACTCTTCGTGGGATTGATACTTGGAGTTAAAACTGAGAAAACAACAATTCAACCACTTATACTTGGGTGTATAATATAAATATCGGATCACGAAAAAGTGCAAATCAAAAACCCTCCAATCATGGAAAACCCACAAGACCAAGCCCAAGTTGTCAGTTCATTAAGAAGTGGCAAGGTGATTGATAAGACCATTAGAGACATGCTAATTCCAAAGCTAAAACTTGAGTCAATCTCAATCAATGCACCAATAGATCCTGAACTTGTGATTGAAGAAGAGCCTGAACCTATGATTGAAGAGGAACTAGAACTGTGATAGGAAAAAGAACCTACGAGTCCTATTCCTGCTCCTTTTTCCTCATAGACTTAAAACTATACAAAAGTTGAATAACTAGCCAAAAATTTATGAGCTTTTTAAGCAAGTAAAGATCAACATCCTACTTTTGGATACAATCAAACATGTTCTGTCTTATGCCAAGTTTCTAAAGACTTGTGCACAGTCAAGAGAAGCTAGAATGTCCAAAAAAGAGCTTTCTTGATAGAACAAGCCAACGCCCTACTTCAACACAAAATCCCTCCAAAATACAAGGATTCGGGGTGTCCAACTGTGGCATGTGTCATTGGAAACTTCAAAATTGGACAAGCACTATTAGATCTTGGGATAGTTGGCGGACAGATCTGTCAAAATTCTTAGGGGCATTGTTGAAGATGTACTCGTCCATGTGGACAACTTTGTCTTCCTTGTTGACTTTATTGTTCTAGATACTTAGCCAGCAATGCATATGAAAAATCAAATTCTCGTTATTCTTAGTTGACTCTTTCTTGCAACTACAAATGCACTAATCAATTATAGGAATGGAGTCATGAAATTAAATTTTGAGAATATGAGTCTTAAGCTGAATATTTTCAATATTGCCAAGCACCCAGGAGAGGACAAAGAAGAGAGAGAAATAAACTCCATTGGATCTTTGATACAAGAACATCTGAATGACACATTCGGTGGAAACCCTACTGAATCTTCTCTGTTGGAGTCTATCACATCTGAGACAATAGATGGTGATCAAAACCTAAAAAATTGTCCTGCCCTCATGATTGGGACATGGACACCCAAATTCAAAGAAATCTCACCAAGTGGCACAAAGCCACCCTTATCAAGTGTCAAGCCTCCAAGGCTTGAATTAAGCCTCTCCCATTTGATCCAAAATATGCATTTTTAGGAGAGGACGAGTCATACCCAGTGGTAATTTCATCTAAGCTTACAACTTTGCAAGAGTCTAAGCTGATTAAAGTTCTTAGAAGCCATAAAAGCACCACTGGATGGACCATCGTTGACTTAAAAGGTATAAACCCATTAATCTGCAATCATGCTATATAACTTGAAGAGGATTCAAAACTCTCTCGTCAAATGCAGCGATGATTGAACCCTTACATGAAGGAAGTTGTGAGAACTAAGGTGCTCAAGCTCTTAGATGCAGGGATAATCTTCCCCATCATAGATAGCAAATGGGTTAGTCTAACCCAAGTTGTGCCCAAGAAGTTTGGGGTCACAGTGATCAAAAATGATGCAAATGAACTAATACCAACTCGAGTTGTCACTGGATGACAGATGTGTATAGACTATCGAAAACCCAATTTGGTAACTAGGAAAGACCATTTTCCTCTTCCCTTTCTTGATCAGGTCCTAAAGAGAATTACAGGGCATGAATTTTAATGTTTCTTAGATGGGTATTCTGGGTACAGTCAAATCAAGATAGCACTAAATGACTAGGAGAAAACAACATTCACATGTCCCTTTGGCACCTTTGAATTCAAAAGGATGCTATTTGGATTTTGTAACGCTCCTACAATATTCCAAAGGTGCATGCTGAGCTTGTTTAGTGACATAGTTGAGAAATTTTTTGAAGTATTCATGGATGACTTTTTTGTGTATGGTGACTCATTTGATTTGTGTCTGACCAACCTAGAGAAGGTGTTGATAAGATGTAAAGAAGCCAATCTGGTTCACAATTGGGAGAAATGCCATTTCATGGTAACACAAGGTATTGTCTTAGGTCACGTTGTGTCGTTTGAAGGCATGAAAGTTGACAAAGAAAAAATAGATTTGATTGGAAATTTGCCTGCTCCCAAGATTGTAAAGGATGTTCGATCATTTCTAGGATATGCAGGGTTCTATCAGAGATTCATAAAAGACTTCATTACTATAGTTAAACCCATGTGTCATCTCCTGAGTCAGGACATGATTTTTGTATGGAATGAAGCATGCTAGAAAGCTTTTGATAAACTTAAAGGCATGTTAATTTCTGCACCAATTATACAACCCCCTAACTAGACTCTACCCTTTGAACTAATGTGTGATGCAAGTGATTATGCTGTAGGTACTGTGTTGGGGCAAAGAAAGGATAAGAAACCATATGTGATTTGCTATGCAAGCAAGACTTGGAATGATGCTCAAATGAATTATTCAACAACTGAAAAAGAATTGCTTGTTGTAGTTTTTGCTCTGGAGAAATTTCATTCTTATCTTGTTGGTTCTTTTGTTATTGTGTTCACTAACCATGCATCATTAAAATTCCTATTCACAAAGAAGGATACCAAGCCAAGGCTCTTAAGATGGATACTCTTACTCCAAGAGTTTGATCTGATCCTTAAGGACAAGAAGGGTGTTGAGAATGTGGTGGTAGATCATTTCTCCATATTAATATATGACTTTTAGGAGGATGAGGTGCCAATCAATGAGAATTTTCCCGATGAACAATTGTTCACCATCGAGGAAACACCATGGTACATTGATATTTCTAACTTCCTTGCTATTGGTACACTCCCTCCATCCTTTACAATGATGGAGAAAAAGAAATTTCTAAGGGAGGTTCATAAATTCTTTTGGGAGGATCCATACGTGTTTAAGTACAGTAAGGATCAAATAATAAGGTGTTGCATCCCCGCTCATGAAAGTAGACAGGTAATATCACTATGTCATTCTGAAGCATGTGGTGGCCATTTCTCATCAAGGAAAACTAGTGCGAAAATCTTGTAGTGTGGATTTTATTGGCCCACAGTTTTCAAAGATGTCAATGCCTTTTGTTTAACATGTGATAGATTCCAAAGGTGGGTAAGTATTTCTAACAGAAACATGATGCCCTTAAACCTCATTCTTGTGATTGAAATTTTTGACTGCTGGGGCATCAATTTTATGGGACCTTTTCCCCCTTTCTTTGGCTATCTATACGTTTTAGTGGCCGTAGACTATGTGTCCAAATGGGTTGAAGAAATTCCATGTGGGAATAATGATCACCAAATAGTGATCAAGTTTTTAAAAGAAAATATTTCGTCCCGATTTGGAATTCTGAATTCCATCATAAGTGATGTGGGTGCTCATTTTTGCAATCGTCCCTTTTGGAATTTGATGAAGAAATACTTGATTTTTCATAAAATTGCAATCCCTTGTCATCCACAGACTAGTACTTGACAAGACTTTCTCCTTTTAAAAATAATTTTGGGCATGTCTCCTTATCGATTAGTCTATGACAAGCCTTGTCACCTACTTGTGGAACTGGAACATAGGGTATACTGGGCCATTAAAGCAATGAACTTTGACCTAGACAGGGCCGGACTATCAAAAAACTCCAGATTAACGAATTGGAGGAATTGAGAAATGAGGCATATGGCAATGCAAAAATCGCAAAGGAAAGGGTGAAAATCTTTCATGAAAAAAACATAGTAAGGAAATCCTTTACCTCTTCCCAGAAAGTCCTGTTATTTAATTCAAGGCTCTGCCTCTTTCTTGGTAAGTTGAGGTTAAGGTAAACTGGGCCTTACATTGTCAAAAAGGTGTTCGGATATGGAGCAGTAGAAGTGGAAAACCCCTTGAACGATAATATCTTTACTGTTAATGGTCAACAGTTAAAATAATTTTTGGAAAACTTTGTTAAAAATGTGAAATCCATTCTTTTAGTGGATTCAGAATATTTCTCCGAGATTCGCATCTGTCGACACAAAAAGGGGTTGGGTCAGGAAGAACCTGATCAAATCCGACCCACTGGTATGCCTTATACTTTTTCTTCTTCTTTTTTTTCCCCATCCACCACTTTCATTGTTTCTTTCTTCTTCTTCTTCTTCTTCTACGTTTTTCTTTGTTCTCTGTAAAAAGACCCAGCCTCAGCAACCCCATGACTACATACTCCACAGACACAATCCTCTATTTCATGCTTTGTATTTTGATATTGTATTTATTTATGGGTGTTTTGCTGCTCTTCGCATCACAAACAAGGGTTTCTAGTATAGCCAAAATCCAGATCTATGTAAATATAATTAATTTGGGTATTTTGTTTGTAGGTTTTGGAAAATGAACTGATCTCTACCTTTCAACCTCATCTCCAAGTTCCATAAACTGGTAAATTTGAAACATTAGGGACAATGTTCAGTTTAGGGTGGGGGTGAGAACTACAGTTCATATTTTGTGACCGTAATTTTGTTGTTGTTGTTATTGTTGTTGTTTTTAATCATACTATGTACCTTTTCTTGTATTCTGTATAATTTGATGATCATTTCTATGGGTCAGCTTTAATCGTCTTTGTGACTGACAGACGTTAAAGAACCAAATAGTGAGTCTTAAAACTTAGAAAGTATGGATGTTAAACCTTTTTGGTTTAGTCTGGGAGTTTTACGTACTTTTTCATCTGATGTGCATACTATGATCATGAGAAAAGCAAGATTGGTAAGAAAAACCGAAATTTGAGAACAGCAAGCGAAACCACTGTGGGGCAGAAACACTTTTGCTGAACGTCGTCGGGCTAAAAGACTTGGTGCCTGTAAAAAATATGGCCGGATCTTTCACATGAAAGAATATAATCAGTGTTCTGAACCAATTTTTGATCGCACACTCGATTGATTGGACTGGATAGTGAATGGGCAGAGTAAGGATTATCCTGACACGCTATGTGATTTCGGTACTTTGCTTAATTGGTTTGTGCAACAGGAAATTAGAAGAGTCACTGATAATTCAAATGGCATGGAGACAGATGAAGACTCGGATTAGATTGCTTTCTGACAAAATTATGGAAAATTGTGCAGATGGGATGAAAGCCAAGGGTCTGAATTTTTTGTAAAAAGTGTAAAAATCCTTTTTGTACAAACTCTTTTGACTGAAATGAAAATAAGGGACGATTAAGGAGTGTCCTAGAATACCAACCTAAGGTGTGGATAGGGACCTATCCTGAGATGTACATGAATTTGCATAATTTTTTTTGATTTTTTATCTTTGGCGTTCGAACGCTAGGTTATGTTCGAACATAACCTGCTTGTAGTACACAACCTCTAATGAAACAAAAAAGAAGAAGAAAGTACTAGGAGCTCATCACGTTCGAACGCCAATAGAACATTTGAACGAGAATCCCATGTTCAAACACTAATAGAACGTTCGAACACCATGACCTTATAGTACTTTGGTCTCTGACAGAACTCAAAAGTACTGGGAGCTCACCACGTTCGAACACCAAGTTCACATTCGAATGATCCTTTTAAAATCCTTCTACACACGTTCGAACGTCAGTGACGTTCGAACATCAATGCCCTGTCTACAAAAGCTTAGTTCATCTTCTTCATATCAAAAACACCCAAAATCTTTGAAAACCCTCAAACCCTAGGGCAACCATTCACTACCCAAGCCTCAAAACACCACTCGTTCTCAATTTCTACCAAAAATAAACCATTCCAATGCCATTCTTATTTATCATCATTCCCATAAGAAAATCAAGCCTTTCAAACCCTAACACCCCAAAAACCCAAAAACCATGCCTCCAAGGGTGAAGCTTCCTGCTAGGCGCAACCTAGTTAGTCAGAAGCCCAATATGGTGGAGGAAGTCATTGAGGAAAAAGAAGGGAGGCCCATAGTCCGAAGGTATGATCGAACTCGCTTCCCCAACGCCCTCAAGGCCGACAGGTATGAGAATTTGTATCCAAACCAAGCTGTAGTCTGTGAGTGAACTATGGTGTTAATTGATTTTGCAGAGTTGGGGATTTTGAAGAATATGGAGGCAAGGGGATGGATGTTGTACTTGAGAAACGACAGAGAGGCCGTGATTGACTTGGTGCAGGAGTTCTACTCCAACGTCGAGATCGTCAATGGGGCAATCAAAACATATATGAGGGAGACTTACATCGACGTGGATGAAGATTACATACGAGAGATGAGGCAAGAGGTATCACGGGTACCGAGGCCTACCTACCCCCCAAGGAAGAACATGGGGATGGATGTTGTTAGGGCAGAATTAATAGGGTTGGCCAGATTCTCTTGGGCAGGGCAGAGATTGTTTCAACAAGGGGAGTTGATCAATAAATACAAAATGTTGAACTTAATTGTAGTCTCGAACTTTGCTCCTGTTGGACACAAAAATGAGATCCTCCCTGATATGGCCCAATTGCTATACGCAATCGGGAAAAGCAATAGCATGGACCTCCCCTCATTGATTTTGACAGAGATGATAAAGGGGTGCAATGTGAAGAGGAATTCGTTACTCTTTGGCACCCTGGTGAAAGAGATGTGCACAGACCATGGAATTAGGGTGAGGCTGGAGATGCGATACAGAAGCTGATGCGGCCATTGAACAAGGCTTCCTTTTAGAGGAGCCAAGGTCACAGTGGTGCCTTGGTGGCTAGACAGGAGGTGGCCCCTGCTTGAGGCACTGATGAAGTGTAGGATGTGTTAGATGAGGAGGAGGAGAGAGAGCTAGAGGCTGAGAGTACCTAGGAGCAGACACAGAAGGCAGGGCCCAGTACCAGTACCAGTACCAGCACCAGCACCCAACGATCACTTCAAGAGATCATGCTTACCATCGAAGCTAAGTAGGATGAGATTCTCCACCTTTTGAGGGGTGGAGCTGGCCAAGAGTGAGAGATTTCTATTCTTGAGAGTAATTATGTGTGTTACCTCTGTTGTGGATGTTTAAACTTTTTGTGCTAAATATTTTGTGAAATGAATGGTTCAGTTTTATGACTTTTATCTTTTTAAATGCATGTGTAGAATTAGCATTATATTGTTATTTGTTAATGAATGATCGAACAAATGTGGATTTTGAGACTGTTAGTTAAAGTGACTAATTACATGATCTGTTTGACACCTCACTTAGCAACCTAGACTTAAAACCACATGTCTTGGAAAAATGATGTTTTCTCTATACTCAATTTTCAAATGTACATTGGTATTTGTTATTCTTCAGGTACAAGATGATTAGACTCTAAAATGGAATCAATATATAACCGACATTCCATGAAAAAAAAATTCGACCTAACTAGTGGAGATAACAAAGAATACCATGGTAAGTTTTGAGCCTTGCGATGCTTTTGAGAGGATATCAACATGTACTTATGTAAGATTTCTCACTGTCTATCTTTGAATAATCTCATTAAACTTGCTTTGATTGACGCAACTAAAGCGATCTATTGACATATCCCACAAAGAATCTGTTCATACTACACATACATATGCACTTACTTGAGAAAGGATCTTAGGCCATCTTTGATTTGATTTTGAGCCTTAGCCATTTTTTTTACAAAATTATATCCCTAGTTAGCCATGCTTGAGCCTTCAATGAATGATGTCTTTTTCAAAGTAACCCATATGATACCCAAGCCACAAAAATAAACTTGACATACCTTTGCTATCCAATTTTCTTGCACCCTCTTATAAATCAGTATGATACAGAAAATCAAGAGAAAAAAAACAAGACAATGGTGGCTATTGTTCAATGAAACAAAAGTCGGTGAAAACAACTGAGAAAGAAAAGAGACTAAAAAATAGAAAATGGCCAAGAAAGTGAAAAAATGAGAAAAATAAAAGATAGAAATGCCATATATAGGCGAAATTTTGAAAAACTGAAAAAAAGAGTTCTACACTACATGAAAAGGGGATAGCTTTTCAATACCATTGATGTCATTTCATTAGCCACTAACCTCTGGCCACATTACAACCTATAAAAAGCCCTAGTTGATCTTAAGTCTGATACATGTATAGGTCGTCAACCAAAAGTTGGGGCATGTTAAATAGTATTTCTTTATTTGCATCAATATTCTTCCATGAGATTATGCCAAACATGATTAGTCTGTTTCCTTAAACTTCACTCCCATACTAAATGTGCATTTGATTTTTTGATTGGCCCTCTTCTGATCTTATACCCTTTGAGAGACAAGTCATTATAATCATAGCGAATTTTTGCTCAGAGCATTCTGAGAGAGGTTTGTGAAATCAAAGCTATCCATGGAAGGTTATAAAGTAAAATGTTTGTTATATAACAATTCTTGTTGCTAGAATGATCATTCCCACTACACAGGGAATTCCAAATGCCAATGTGACAGATGCTAATTTTTGCATAAACCTAGTGGTTCAATGACTTGTTGCATATGCTAAATACAACCGGACGACCTACGAAAAGGGCATTAGAAATAGATTTTCATTTAACTGCTATTGTATTACTAGAGACTAGCAATAGTTAGGTTGGGGGTGTGATTAGTAGTCAAAATTAGCGTATCACTATGCTTTTTTAAGACAAATTATACTTTGATGGAGTTTGAGTGATGACATTTCAGTATATAAATTATACAAAGGTCCAAAGGAAATGAATATCAAATTTTCATACAACACCAGCATACCCAGGGACAAAATTGGATAAGGTTGGAACAAAGCAAGAACGTTTGAATGTCAACTCACGTTCTAATGTTTCCTTGAATTATTTGACGACTATACTGCTGAAATGCTTAGACATGGTGTGTTGCAGCTAAGGAGGAAAACACTAAAGTACTTGAGTACCATGTTCGAATGCCAATCCACATTCGAACATGGTCCTAAAATTTTGAGGACCAGGCTAATGAGTGCAAGGGAAGTGGTTCAAGGCATATGGAAGTAGCTCTCACAAAGGAACAGAGGCTACTTGAGTAGGGGGTTCAAACTAAATCTAGTGTTCAAACTCCCATCAAGCAAAAATAGGGGACAACGTTCAAATGCCAGGCAACGTTCAAACGTTGTCCCTAGACAGGCTGCATAGTGGATGACTTTTAGTTAGACTTTGAAGGCCTTACACTATTTTTACACACTCCCTTGTCCCCTTCTATTTGACTATAAATATTCCCATTGTGGGAGCTTCAAAGAGAGCTTGAACTTAGACTTACACTAGACCAAGAATTGTAGAGCTAGTTGTAGAGATTTAGATTTACTTTTACTTGCATAGAGGAAGATAGATCATCTTTTGGTTGTGGAGGAAACCCTTCAAAAATGACTAGCTTCCTTCTACCTTTTTTTCTTAATTTCATTTGCTTTCATTGTTTGAGCTTCCTTCTTCCCTTAGAGGAGTGAAACTCTTCCACTTTTCTTGAGCTTTACCAAAGTTGTGAAGGGTGAAACATGATTCATTCATTCTTCGTCGAAGATCGGCTCCTTGTTTAGTGTTTTTCATTTTGTAACTCTTCTACTTGGAGGGATGAACATCACTCACTTTTCTAACTTTACCAAATCCATGAAGAGTGAGTAGTTTCTCATTCACTCTTTAGTAAGAGGTGATAGACAGGTATAAATCATCCAGAAGTTATATTTGTGCATTTCGTTTATGATTAATGCTTTATATTACACTTGCTTATTGAATGATTGAATGCATCTAGAAAAGCAAAGGTACTTTGTATAATAGTGGGAGCTTTCTATGACACAGATGAATCTTGCATAGAAAGACCCCTTAGTTCAAGGCAAGTACCCCAGCTAGATCTTCAGGACTACATTTCAATATTCACCATTATTGTGCTTCAATTAAAGAATGGAATGTTAAGAGCAATGGTTGGATGTCTTGTAAAGACACTTGCTTGTTTGTAGACGAGTTGAGTCTCGGCACAAATAATTCTTGTAAAACTCTACAATGACATTGGAACCATGCTCTTAATTCTCACAATCCATATTTATCTTCTGATTAACTTTATGTTGACACATGAGTTAATTGAGTTGCCAAGCATAAGTATAATAAATTGGATAATTACTTACATGTTCGGATCCTTGAGCTAAAGAGTGACTGTTACATTTGATAATTTATTATATTTTGTCTAGAAAAATCCCTTAGAATGAATCTTATATTGTATCCTAGAAATCCCATAACTTCAAATCTCAAGAGGTTCTAGTTACTTGGTCTCTATCACTACTTACTTTAAAACATTAACAATAGCTTCCTGTGGATTCGACTCTGGACTTAACTGGATTATTACTACAGCTTGACCGCTTGCACTTGGGTGTACACATTTCAGATCAAGTTAGGATGTCCTAAAAATCCATTAATGTTGTGGCCCATTGGTAAAATACCATAAATCATCTCCCCACAAATACACAAGAAAATGAATTAATTATTTATTGAGTGTACATAACACCAATGATGGGGGTTCGAAATGCCCAGATATATACGCATGGCATTGTATATGTTGTGGGAGCCCGGGATGGAGCTTGATGTTGGTTTTGCTTACGTGAGTCTCATTTCATAACATGAAATGATTTATGACATTTGTTCATAATAGACATATTTGATTGAATGCATGAAATGATTGATGCATGTGACATTTTATTTGCATTTGGGTTGAGAGGTATTCTCTATAGCAGTTATCCTATTGAGCATTGACTCACCTTTTATGGAAACAATTTTCAGATACACCATAGGCTTTCACCAAAGGCCCTCCTACTGGTCCGCTTTGATGACAGAGCCAAACGGTGGCTCTTATTTTGACGTCATAGTCCCATAGCCTTGTATAATTCTTGTAACAAAAACTTGGTTATATTTAAAAGACATGTGTAGGGACTCTTTTGAGATATTTATTCTTTTATGAATGAATGTACGTAGTGATGATGACTATGGTAGTATCTGATACTATGCAATTGAGTATGGATGAATGGACCTAGTGTGGTCAATGTTATATGATTGCACAAATTACAGTTTAGGTAGAGCTCCCCGTACAAAGGAGACTTTGCTCAAATTTTGTAGAGTTATAGATCCCGCTAAATGGGGCATAACGACGTGGTATCGAATTATAAGGTATCTAATGATATTCTGTGGGTTGATGGTTGATCAATGGGGTAATTATGGACACTTGGATTTTGGGGCATCACAGATTGGTATCAAAGCCTAGGTTCTCAATTTATCTAGGGCTTGCGAGGCATAGGTGTAGGCCATTGCATTCATTGTACATTTGCATGTTAAATGTATTAAATGTTATCTGCTATAATTTATGAGATTATATGTATGATTAAATGTATATAAGAATGAGACATTACGGTTAGAAAATATAACCTTAGAGTTGGGAAGGGAAAGGATGGGAAAGCCTACTATTTGGGCATCTACCGGTAGGTAGCGTTCCTCATACGGTTTTAACTTTTGATCCCTAACTTTGGGATACTAAGTTATTGCTCTATTGCTATTTGATTTGTGTGTAGATGGAAAATAGAGGGAGAGGAAATTGGAACGGTCGAGGAGGTGGGCAAAATAACAATCAACCTCCACTGGCCTTTGACCAACAAGCCTTATGGAGGCTATAGGCACGATGGCGGATAATTTTGCACAAGTTAGCGCCAGTTTGGGTCAAGGAGGATCAAGTAACCTCCAAAAGTTCAAGGCACACAAGCCTTCGACTTTTATGGGAGGAGCGGATCTGATGGTGCCCAACCATTGGTTCCAGCAAGTTGATAAGATCCTAGAGGCTACGGAGATCACTTCTGATACCACTAAGTTCAGGCTATCTGCATTCCAGTTAGAAGGAGAAGCCCATCTGTGGTGGGGTTGGGCAAAGGTCTTGGGGGACCTAGAGGCAATGACATGGGGAGAGTTCTAGGAGCTCCTCATGGGCAAGTACTTTCCATCGTTTGTTCGTCAATCGAAAGCCCAAGAGTTCTTGCATTTGAAGTGGGGGAACGTCACAGTGATGGAGTACATGACTAAGTTCATTGACTTAGCTCGTTTCACCAATGACTATGTGGCCATAGACTTTGCCGAAGTGCGGAGATTTGAGGATGGATTAAAGTTGTCCATCTAGGAAAAGATTGTGGGCCAACGCCTACAAGATTTGGACTCGATGGTCGAGACAACGATGGCCATTGAGAGGGAAGTAGATGACACAAGAAGAATCTAAGAGGTAGGTGCTAAGAAGAAGAAGAAGAAGGGCCAATCCTCTTCTTCTAGTTCAGGGAAGAATAAAAGGACTTCTACTTCACAGGGACATCAGGGACAGGGCCGAGGCTATCAGGGCCAAGGCCATGCTGAATCTTCCTAAGGCGAGAGGAATTCTAGGGCGCACTGTGGGGAGGCCTACAAACCTATTTTTATTACCACCAACCAGGCTACTTGAAGAGAGAGTGTCCTCAGAGGCAAGGATCCTAGAGCTGTGGGGCATCTCAGTCCCAATCATCACTGGAGAATCCACAGGCCTACTTAATTCCTCCCTACCCCACCATAAGTCAAGGAAATTAGTTCTAGTTTCAGGATGGAGGCATAGGCCCCTACTACTTCATTAGTGCGAACTCTGTAATCAAGCTAGATGGGCCAAGGCATGTGTCAAGGCCGGTGACAGGGCTTCTAGGTAGGGACTTTAGGGATCCAAGGGCGAGTCTTCGCCATCACAATATAGACTTTATCGACAGATCAGTCTATAATTCATGGTACATTTTTTCTCTCTAGATTATGGACTAGAGTATTATTTGATTATGATGCATAACATTTTTTTATTGATGCATCATGCCTATGAGACTTAGGCTTAGAGGCCGAGACTCTGGAGGAGCCCATGTACGTGAGTTCATTCCTAGAAGATAGAGTTTGTATTGACAAGATATGTCAGAGTTGTGAGTTAGAGGTTGAAGGAACTCAGCTTACCATTGACCTTAGGGTTATCGAGATGATGGAGTTTGAGGTCATACTTTAGATGGATTAGTTGGTGGCACATAAGTTCGTCATTGATTGTGAACACAAGAGGGTTACAACCTACACTTCAAGTGGGATTTGTTTCAAGTTTTAGGGGGAGAAGCAAGATGCTTTAACCCATGCTGTATATGACTCCCGATGACATGGACAGTTGATAGGTTGGCTTGCTAGCCTTACACTAGAGGACGAGCTGAGATAGGAGTTGGATTTTCAGTGAGTCATGTGCGACTATGCGAATGTCTTCCTAGATGAGTTATTTGGGTTGCCACCGCATCGAGATGTAGACTTGACCATAGAGTTATAGCCTGGTGTATCCCTTATTTATATGGCACCACATGGAATGACACCAATGGAGCTGTAGAATCTTAAAGTCCAGTTACAAGAGCTATTGGATAGAGGCTTTATTAGGCTGAGTATCT
Source organism: Ilex paraguariensis (assembly GCA_963454935.2). NCBI lineage: Eukaryota > Viridiplantae > Streptophyta > Magnoliopsida > Aquifoliales > Aquifoliaceae > Ilex > Ilex paraguariensis. The sequence goes on from CAUOFW020003946.1 coordinate 3,352,228, forward strand.
CACCATAGGGTGCTCCAATGCTATTTTCTAAGAAGAAGAACAAGACTTTTAGGCTTTGCATTGACTATTGGAAATTGAACAGGATCACTATCTAGAAGAAGTACCTACTGCTGATGATCGATGATTTTTTGGACTAGCTGAGAGGGGCACAGGTGTACTCTAAGATAAATCTGTCCACGGGGTACCATTAGTTGAGGATTATGGATTCTGACATTTTGAAGATGACATTTTGAACACGTTATGGGCATTTCAAGTTTATTATGATGTCATTCGAATTGACGAATGCCCCGACAGCATTCATGGATCTTATGCATAGGGTTTTTCAACCCTACCTAAATCAGTTCTTTGTGGTCTTTATTGATGACATACTGATCAACTTCAAATTTGAGGAGGAGCATGAGAGTCACTTGAGGGTTGTTCTCCAGAACTTGAGAGACCACTAGTTATACACCAAGTTTAGCAAGTGCAAATTTTGGCTGATAGCGGTGAAATTTCTAGGACTCGTGGTGTCAGATTCGGGTGTGTTAGTTGACTCAGAGAAAGTTAAGGCAGTCATGAGCTAGGAGAGGTTAAAGTCAGTCTTTGAGATATGTAGCTTCTTGGAATGGTATTACAGGAGGTTCATTGAGGACTTCTCCCAACTAGATGCACCTATGACTAGATTGACTAGGAAGGAGGTCAAGTTTTAGTTGGATGACTTGTGTGATAGGGCATTCCAAGAGTTAAAGAAGAGGGTTCAGCTCTAATTTTGATAGTTCCAGAGAGGGGACAAAGGTACACAGTATATTACGATGCCTCCAAGGACAGACTTGGGTGTATTTTGATGCAGTCCGAGAGGGTGGTAGCTTATGATTCTTGGTAGTTGAAGAGTCATGAGTAGAACTATTCCGTGCACGACATAGAGTTGGTGGCTATTGTCTTTGCCTTGAAGGCATGACATCACTATCTATATAGAGAACAATTTGAGGTATTTTTGGGCCATAAAAGTCTGAATTACATCTTCATGCAACAAGACCTCAATATCAGGCAGAGCAGGTGGATGGAGTACCTGGAGGATTATAACTTCACTTTACATATAGCTTCCTAGGAGTGGCGATGCTTGAGACAGTGGGATAGTTTGGGCTACACTATAGGGATTATAGTGAGAGAGATATTGTCCATCAGGGATGGGATACAGTTTGGTATAGGTGATGAGGTCTGGGCCATTCATGCGGATGATAGTCTTCGGTTTAGGGGAAGGGTTGTGGTTTCCTAATCTGTGTATTTGAGAGAGGAGATCCTTAGAGAGTTTCATTGTTCCCATTTTTGCTGTGCATCCAGTGGCACAAAAATGTACCATGATCTTTGCCACCAATTAGTGTTTTAAAACTCGGCCCGACCCAACGGGTTGACCCGATAACCCGGTGAATCGACCACTAAACTGGGTCAGTTACTTAATTGGATCGTTTCAGTATAAAACCAACACAAACAATCACTGAACCGGATGGTTCTTGGCTAAACCGTTCGACCTAGACAATTTTTAACAAATGGGGCGGGTTAATTAAAGGACTATAAAAGCCAGACATTTAGGCATATTTTGCCATAATAGTTTTCCATGTTGCTTTTCTTCTACTGTGCCTCTGCCTCTCTCTTGTCCCAACTCTCTCTCTCTCTCTCTCTTTCGAAGGGTCAAATGAATCAATGAAGTGCATATCTGTAGTGGATAGGAAGAGGAGGTATCCACCATCATGTCAGTCGATCCTCCTTGACGATTCTCTGCACATCCTTGGATCTTAACGATTTGATTCACTCACTTAGCAGGTACATTCCCATTTTATCTCTTTGTGTTTGTGTGTGGTATGCGTAGAGCACTCACTCACTCAGTAGGTATGCATAGATTCAGCAATCCAAATACATTTGTCTCTTTATATTAATTGATTTTGTTTTTGGTATTGAACATATTCACAGTGGCTGTTTGGACTTTGGAGGTGGTGGTTGTTCTTGTCTTAGATCCATTAGTCACTTTTGTTCACTATAATTTGTTTCTTTATTTGTTTTTGAGATATGGATATGTTAATTTTGATTATTGAATGTATTTGATTGATAATTTTTGGGTTTTATTCTAATTTAATATATATATTTAATGATATTGTGACAATTTTTATAATGTTTTAGTCTATTTATTATTAATAATATATTTTTATTATATTACTAGTTGAACTAGTGACCAAACAGTTGAACCAGTAACNGGTTTAGGGGAAGGGTTGTGGTTTCCTAATCTGTGTATTTGAGAGAGGAGATCCTTAGAGAGTTTCATTGTTCCCATTTTTGCTGTGCATCCAGTGGCACAAAAATGTACCATGATCTTTGCCACCAATTAGTGTTTTAAAACTCGGCCCGACCCAACGGGTTGACCCGATAACCCGGTGAATCGACCACTAAACTGGGTCAGTTACTTAATTGGATCGTTTCAGTATAAAACCAACACAAACAATCACTGAACCGGATGGTTCTTGGCTAAACCGTTCGACCTAGACAATTTTTAACAAATGGGGCGGGTTAATTAAAGGACTATAAAAGCCAGACATTTAGGCATATTTTGCCATAATAGTTTTCCATGTTGCTTTTCTTCTACTGTGCCTCTGCCTCTCTCTTGTCCCAACTCTCTCTCTCTCTCTCTCTTTCGAAGGGTCAAATGAATCAATGAAGTGCATATCTGTAGTGGATAGGAAGAGGAGGTATCCACCATCATGTCAGTCGATCCTCCTTGACGATTCTCTGCACATCCTTGGATCTTAACGATTTGATTCACTCACTTAGCAGGTACATTCCCATTTTATCTCTTTGTGTTTGTGTGTGGTATGCGTAGAGCACTCACTCACTCAGTAGGTATGCATAGATTCAGCAATCCAAATACATTTGTCTCTTTATATTAATTGATTTTGTTTTTGGTATTGAACATATTCACAGTGGCTGTTTGGACTTTGGAGGTGGTGGTTGTTCTTGTCTTAGATCCATTAGTCACTTTTGTTCACTATAATTTGTTTCTTTATTTGTTTTTGAGATATGGATATGTTAATTTTGATTATTGAATGTATTTGATTGATAATTTTTGGGTTTTATTCTAATTTAATATATATATTTAATGATATTGTGACAATTTTTATAATGTTTTAGTCTATTTATTATTAATAATATATTTTTATTATATTACTAGTTGAACTAGTGACCAAACAGTTGAACCAGTAACCTATTGATCTAGTTCCTTTGTTGGGTTGATGTTCGGGCCAGGTTTTAAAACTATGCTGCCAGTACTATTACAATGGGATGAAGAGGTACGTTGGAGATTTTTTTAGTCGATATCTCACATGTTAGCAGGTCGAGGTTGAGCATTAGAGACCAACAAAGTTGCTCCAGCCTTTGGGGGTAGCTGAGTGGAAGTAAGAGCACGTCACGATGAATTTTGTGACCCACTTGCCACAGACATCGTGGGGGCATGGTGCTGTGTGGGTGACAGTGGACCGGCTTACTAAGCATGCATCCTTTATCTCAAGGGTGGTTGGGAGGAGTATTTACCCTTAGGGGAGTTTGCCTACAACAACAATTATCAGACGAGTATAAAGATGACACCCTATGAGGCACTTTTTGGGAGGCCTGTGCCGTTCTCCAATTTGTTGGATGGAGGTTGGAGAGAGACCCTCAATGGGTCTAAATTTTATTAGATATACCTCGGTGAAGGTAGACTTGATACAAAAGTGTTTTCTCATGGCTTAGAGCCGACAAAAGAGCTACGCCAACATACGGCGGTGACCTTTGGAGGTTGAGGTTGGAGATCATGTCTTCTTGAAGGTGATGCCTAATAGGGGAGTGGTCAGGTTCAGGAAGCGGAGAAAGTTGTCGTCGAGGTAGATTGGGCCCTTCGAGATACTCGAGAGGGTTGGTATAGTCGCTTATTGGTTGGTGTTACCACCAAATCTATCTGGCGTTCACAAAGTGTTCCATATCTCCATGCTCTAGAAGTACACTCTAGATCCTACACACGAGTGGATTTAAGTGAGTTGGTGGTTGATGCGGACGGGACCTTAAAGGAGGGACCAGTGCGTATCATGGACATCCGAGAGCAGGCTTTGCGTGGTAAGACTGTGAGGCTGGTGAAGTTGCTATGGTAGCACTATGGGGTGGGGGAGGCGACATGGGAGCGTGAGGACACTATCTAAGCTACATATCCATTTTTTTTCAAGGATGGAGGTACATCTCTTATAGTCATAGAGTATTGAATGACTTTTTCCATGTGCATGTTGTTATATGTGCATGTGGGTGTAATTTTAGGGACAAAATTCCCTTAAGGGGGATAAGTAGCACAAAATATTGCATGTTTTGTATGCCTTTTATACCCTTTAATACTTGCTTTTGTTGTGAATTTGGGGAGAAATGCATTTAACCTACCGTTGAATGAAGTTTTGTGTGAATGTAGGTGAAGAGTTGTAAATGGCTTGAGTTAAGCCCCCATCATAGTGTTTACAGTCAATGGAGATGAGGGGATAGCTTAAAGGAAGGATTTAAGGGTGAAGAATCGAAGAAAAATGAAAATTGGATGAAAACCTTCTAGAAGGTTTGGCCATAAACCTTCTGGAAGGTTTGGCCATAAACCTTCTGGAAGGTTTGCACTTGGTTTGCCTATGCATTTCCAAAACCTTATGGAAGGTTTTGTCTATTGGAATGAACCTTCCAGAAGATTTGCATCGACCTTCTAGAAGGTTAAGCTTACTGGACTGTTGTTTCACTGTTCCTGCACAAACCTTCTAGAAGGTTTGTATCGACCTTCCAGAAGGTTAAGCTCATTGGACTGCTCTTTTCACTGTTCTTGCACAAACCTTCCGGAAGGTTTTGCCCAAAAATCCCAGACAGCTTTCAATTCAAGCACTGCCACTTAGGGGTCCCACCTATAATTCTCCCACTTGTCCCCTCACAGCTCTTACACACATAAAAGTCTCCCTTCATTTCAAGTTATACTTTGGAGGCCAATGCATTAATGAGGAAGAGAGAGAAGAGGGAAGCCATGGGAGTTGCAGGCTAGGCTTGTCCTAGCCTGTCCAAGGCATCAACTCAGTCCCCCATTGATGGGAAGCCTGTCACATATGCTAGAAGACCTCCATGGACGAAAATATATGTATCGCTTCACATCACATTATTCAGATTATAGAGAGAGAAGCTCATGGACGAAGACATAGTTTTAGAGAGAGAAGTTAAATTTTTGCATTTCTCCTACCCATTTCACTTGTAATCTTCTATAATACTCTTGTAAGCTTCATTTATTGCCTTTAATGTCATTTATTTAAAGTGCATTGAAAATTTAGTTACACATTTTAGATTCTACCATTGTTGTAATGAGTTTTTCATTTCAAGCTTTTAAAATGGTATTCAATGCACTACTTCATAGTTTAACTTTTCCTGCATTAATTTAAGTTTCAATCTTCATTTCTTCATAATGTCTCTTTACTTCATGTATGTTCTAGCATTAAATATGAGTAGCTAAGCTTTAAGTTGTCTAATCCAAGGGAGAATTCTACTTAGGTATTCTAAATCAACTTTTTTTCATTCCTCCTCGTAGTGAAAGGTGGTTTGGTTTGACTAGGTTGAGTGCTGATGTGGTTGTGAGCTCTTGATACACTGTAGACTTGTTAAGAGGTATGCTTGAGTTCTCACCTCCAATTTTTTTCCCTTGCTTCATACGAATCAATCGAACACCTATGCACCATTGGAAGAATGTTTTGAGTTGATTTGGCATTCCATTGGAATGACCTCTTCAAATTAGCCAGCACTTGTTTCCATTTCCTTTTCATCAAGAACACAACTCACCAAAACACATATTCAAAAGATTTCTACACTTTTCCCCTTTTCACAAAATCACCTTCAATATAATTCCCTTCCTTCCTTGAGAAGACGATCTTGGAATACCAATTCCAAGTAAAACACGACCGTCGAAAGGTTCTCTACGCTTGGAGAGCACTTTTGCACACACACATTTTCATTCCATACACACGTTCACCCCATTTCTTGCATCATTCCAAGGGAGAGTGACACTCACTTATCTGTATAAGCTATACACACAACCGAAATCATGGTCAGAGATTAGGGTCAACGGAATAATTCAAGCATTTTTGGCGTCGTTGCTGGGGAAGGTAAAGCTTTGAATTTAGAAGGTGATTTTTGGACAACGGAGGTAAGTTTTGTGATTTTCATCATGGGCCAAGGGACGTTGCTCCTTTTATATACTTTTGTTTATTTGTGTTTTCATTTGTAGATATTGTTTTGTATGTGGGGATGAGATGATCACAATAGATTGGTTAGACAACTCTTAGGCCCCAACATAAATGTTGACCAAGAGTCACCCGAGGATACCGGTGACAACTTTGAGGATTTAGGTGCCAATGTGAATGTCCCAAGGGGAGGTAGAGTGCAAGACCCTAGAATTCCAAACCCTAGACTGCACTTGCCTCCTAGGAATGAAGGGAATAACATCCAAATTGATCCTCCGACGAGGTCAATGAGGGCTTACCTTCAACCCACTCGTCGCACCACTCCCTCATGCATTCTTTTACCAGTCCAAGCTCATGCCTTCCTAGTTAAGCCGGGAATGTTACAACTATTTCCTAAATTCCACGAAATTGAAAGAGAGAATCCTTATTTGCATATTAAGGAATTCGAGGATATAGTTGCGACCGTCCTCACTAATAATGTTAGGGAAGACGTAGCTCGCTTGAAATTGTTTCCCTTTTCCCTTAAGTAAAAATCCAAATCGTGGTTGAATTCCTTGAGGCCTCGATCCATAAATTCTTGGGCGCAAAATGCTTTTTGAGTTTTTGAACAAATTTTTTTCGGTGCCTAAAACCACAGCTCTTAAAAAGCAAATCCCAAACTTTTTGGAAAAGCCCAATAAGCAATTTTATCACTAGTGGGATTGCTACAAGGAATTGCAACAATCCATTCCACATCATGATTTTGAATCATGCAATTGGTGAGTTTCTTCTACGAAAGGATTGCACCGGGCCATTGACAATTCATTGACATGATGTGCAATGGAGAGTTCTTAAACAAGGACCTTGATGAGGCCCTAGACTACTTTAGTACATTGGCCCAAAATGCACAATCTTGGGATATCACGGATCCTACCGATGTATCGAGGTCTTTTCCAGGTAGTAATCAATCTAGTGGGGCGATGTATGATTTGAGAGACCGGGAATATTTACTTTTTAAAATTGTCAAATTGCCCTAGAAAGTAGAGAGTCTTGAGGTCAATGGGAGACATGAGGTGTCCAACATTGCAAAGACCAAGGAGTTTTGCTCAATTTGTGAGACTATGGAGCATTCCATATCGGAGTGCCCTAACATTTCAGTGCTTAATGAAGTGTACCATGAGCAAGTCAATGCCTTTAACCAAACGAGATAATCATTCTCCCCGCTCTTAAACACTTACAATTTGGATTTGAGTAATTACCCAAACTTTAGTTGAAAGAATAAGAACCCCAATCCTCACAGTTCTAATGTATATCACCTCCCATGCCTCCTAAGCAAAATTAATACCAAGGTCAAGGTCAATTGCCTAGCTCTCAATACCTCCGGTCTAATCTACAAGGGTATTGACAAAATCTACCTCCACAAAATTTTTCCCAAGGTCCACCTCCACAAAATTTTGGTCAACAAGGACCATCCAACACATCCACTTACCAACCTCCCCATAAGAGGAACTTATAGGATGCGGTGCATCAATTCATACAAAGCCAAACCACCATCAATAGCCAAACCACCATAGCTTTCAATGACATTCGAAACCAAATCACAAAGTTGACAAATGCTATAGGGACATCACAACAAGAGAAGGAAAAATTTCCCGCTCAACCCTAAGAAAAGCTTAGAGGCCAACATGTGATAGAGTCATCCAAATCCACCAAAGAGAGTTGTAAGCAAGTCAAGGCAGTCACCACCCTTCGAAGTGGCAAACAAATAGACAAAACCATTGTGACAAAAGTCTAACCCAAAACTACATTACCAAAGGAGAAAGAGACTAAGGGTGACTCCGAGGGGGAGAGGTGAGTGAAAATGAAAAAAATGTTGATGATTTGAATGTCCATGCATGTCCCATCCTGGCTCATTTTTCTAATCGTTTGAAGCCATCCATGAAGGTGGCTAACTATTCGGATATTATTGAGATGTTTAAGTAGATTAAGATCAATATCTAACTCTTCGATGCTATAAAGAAAATCCCATCATGTGCCAAGATCTTGAAGGACTTGTGCACAGTGAATAGGAAATTAAATGTTCACAAAAGGCATTCTTCATCGAGCAAGTGAGCCCAATCTTGAGGACAAACACACCATCAAAGTTCAAAATTTCTGGTTGCCCAACCTTTGCCATCACAATAGAGAATTGCTAGGTGGAGCAAGCACTTCTCGATTTGGGGCAAGTGTTAACCTCTTACCCTACTCGGTGTACCAACAACTCCAACTTGAAGAGTTGAAGCCAACCCTAATCACTCTTCAATTGCCGGACCAAAGCATTAGAACACCAAGGGAGTAGTTGAGGATGTTTTAGTCCAAGTTGATAATTTTTATATCCCGATTGATTTTATTGTGCTTGAAACTCATCCGGTTGCTAACCCTAGCTCATAAATTCCTGTCATATTTGGTAGGCTATTCCACGCTCCTTCTAATGCCGTGATTAATTACAAGAATGGACTTATGAAGCTTATTTTCAGGAATATGAAAATGGACTTCAATGTTTTCAACTTGTGCAAACAACCGGAAGATATTAAAGAGGTACATGAGATCAATCGGATCGACACATTAGTGGAGGATCACTTGGAGCTAATGAGCACCTTAAAGTTAGGGGAGGAGGAGATTGTTGATATAGAGGAGGTTAATGATCAAGAGGAGTTAGAGAGCTTGAAAGGGGTGAAAAAATGGATCCCGATATTTGAGAAACTTTCGTTGCAAGAGAAAAAGATCTTCCTATAGAATTTGCAAAAACCCATCTTAGAGTTGAAGCCTTTACCATCTAACTTCAAATATTCATTCTTGGAGGAGCATGAGACATTCCCGGTGGTAAAAAGCTCAACTCTAGAGGCAAGCCAAGAGGAGGAGTTGCTATGTGTATTGAGGAGGCACAAAGAAATCATCAGGTGGACCATAGCCGACATTAAAGGGATAAGTCCCCTTATTTGCACTCATAGGACTTACTTGGAGGAAGATGCAAAGCCATCCCAACAACCACAATGGAGGTTGAACCCAATTATGAACGATGTAGTGAGGGATGAGGTGCTAAAGCTACTTGACGTGGGCATCATTTTTTTGATTGCCGATAGTAAGTGGGTTAGCCCCACACAAGTAGTACCCAAGAAATTGGGAGTCATAGTTGTTGGGAATGAGGAGAACAAGCTAATTCCAACAAGGGTGGTCACGAAATGGAGAGTGTGTATTGATTACTGGAAGTTTAACTCATGCACAAGGAAGGACCATTTCCACAAGGAAGGACCATTTCCCATTGCCCTTCCTCGACCAAGTATTGGAAAGAGTTGCCAAACATTTGTTCTATTGCTTCTTGGATGGATAATCTGGCTACAATCAAATTGAGATTGTATTGGAAGATCAAGAGAAGACCACCTTCACTTGACCCTTTGGTACCTTTGCTTACCGATGCATGCATTTTGGGTTGTGTAATGCCCCCAGGGATTTTCAACATTGCATGAAGAGGATTTTCGGTGACATCGTGGAGAAGATAGTGGAAGTTTTTATGTTTGATTTATCAGTGTTTGGGGATTCATTCAATGAATGTTTGGAGAACATGGAAAGAGTTCTTGAAAAAAGTGAGGAGAAAATTTGGTACTCAACTGGGAGAAGTGCCACTTCATGGTGACTTAAGGGATAGTGCTCGGGCACATTGTTTCGGTGAAGGGGATTGAAGTTGATAAATCAAAGGTGGATGCAATTTCCAACCTCCCTATGCCAAAGGTCATCAAAGATATCAATTCATTTCTTGGCCATGTTAGCTTTTATCGTCGTTTTATTAAATACTTTAGTGCATTGGCCCGACCCTTGACCATTTTTCTTTCTATAGATGTTCCATTCGTGTGGTCAGATAATTGTGAGGCATCATTTAAAAAACTAAAAAACATGCTCACTACACGTCCAATTATGTGACCACCCAAGTGAGACTCACCATTTGAGCTTATGTGCGACGCGAGTGATTACGCGGTCGAGGGAATGCTTGGTCAAAGGGAGGATAAGAGACCTTATGTAATATACTACACTACCAAAACACTTAATGAAGCTCAAATGAACTGTACCACCATAGAAAAGGAGTTGCTAGCGATATTATTTGTATTAGATAATTCCGGTCTTACATCATTGGTTCATCGATAGTAGTCTATACCGATCACTCTGCTTTGAAGTGTCTTTTGTCTAAGCAGGATGCCAAACTGAGACTCATCAGATGGATCCTCCTACTTCAAGAGTTCAACTTGACAATCAAAGACAAGAAAGGAGTGGAGAACGTGGTGGTGTGGTGCAAGATTCTGATAAGCATATTCCTATTCCTAACTCTTTTCCTGATGAACATGTACTTTTGATTCATTTTGTTTTGTCCCTGGTATGCTGACATATGTAATTATCTTGCTACAAGAAAAATATCACCGCACTAGAGCTTGGAGGATAGACGAAAATTTATGGTGGATGTGAAGTACTTTTACTTCGACAAACCGTACTTGTTTAAGTACTGCCCTGACCAAGTCATGAGGAGATGTGTACCAGAAAATGAACAACGGGATGTCCTTGCATTTTGCCACTTGGAAGCGTGCAGTGGCCACTTCTCTTCCAAGAAGACTTCGACAAAGATTCACAGTCAGGTTTTTATTGGCCCACTTTGATAAAAGATTGTGTCTTTTTTTGTAAAGAACGTCATAGGTGGTAGAGATTGGGTAGTGTGACCCGTAGGAATATGATGTTCTTATCCCCGTGTTGGTAATTGAGATATTTAACTATTGGGACATCGACTTCATGGGTCCCTTCCCCGTGTCATTTGGTTACCTATACATTCTACTGGCAGTGGAGTATGTGTTCAAATGGGTAAAGGCAATCCCAACCAAGACCAATGACCACCAGATCGTGGTCAAGTTCTTGAAAGAGAACATTTTTTTGATGTCCGGGATGCCTTGTGTTATGATAAGCAATGGTGGTTCATATTATTGTAATAGGCCATTTGCATCTTTAATGTATAAATACGGCGTCACACACAAGGTGTCCACCGCTTATCACCCCCAAACCAATGGTCAAGCCCAGTTGGCCACTAGAAAAATCAAGAACATCCTAGAGAAAATGGTGAACCCTAATAGGAAGGATTAGTCATTTAGGTTGACTGATGCCCAATGGGCTTACCACACTGCTTACAAGACAATTCTAGGCATGTCACCCTATAGGCTAGTCTATGGCAAGGCTTGCCATTTGTCAGTTGAAATGGAGCACAAAGCATATTGGGCATATAGACTTTAAACTTGAATTTGAGAATGGCCGGAGAGAATAGGAAGCTTGAGATGAATGAATTAGAAGAGATTCGAAAAGATGCCTATAAGAGCTCAAAAATTTCAAAAGAAAGGGCTGAGATTTTTCATGACAAATCCATTTGAAGAAAGACATTTGAGTCTGGACAAAAAGTGCTCTTGTACAATTTTCGTCTCTCAATCATTCAAGGTAAACTCTGATCCCATTGGGATGACCCCTATCTTGTCAAGGTGGCCTACCCCAATGGAGCTATGGAAGTCACAAACCCCGAGGATGGAAAGACATTCAAGGTTAATGGACAAAGACTTAAGCCATTCTTCGAGGGGTTTTAAGGTTAAGGGGTGGAGGAAGAATTGGTGGATCTAGTCTACCCGGACTTGTTGGAGGATTAGCTGTCCATATAGTTTATAGTGTACAGTCATTTTCTTTTATCATTTACTTTTCAAGTTATTTTGTTACTTATCTTATCTTTGCATATAGTGTTGTCTTTCTTAGTTGTAGATTTGGTGTTTTGGTCAAAGCTCAAGTGCGAGGTGTTTTCTTACCCTCCTTATCTTTTATAGTCCTTTATTGCATATCATATCTTTTTGTTGCATTGAGGACAATGGATGAATCAAGTTGGGGGGTGAGGTGCACCATTTGTATGATACACCAATAGTTGTGGAAACTTTTGTTGATAATACCAATTTTTGTGGTGAAATTCACCTTTTACATATCATATAGATTTTTGTTTATATTAGTTGCAAATTGTGTGAAAAAATTGAAAATGTTTGTTAAAAATATATGAATGTTGATCCGTATTCGCCTATTTAGAGTGTTATGGGGTTGTTGATATATTGATCATTGTGTTGAATCTTTAATACATGGGCATATTATAAAATTTCATCCTATGCATGAGTATCACTTATGTTTGCTTTTGAACTCAACCTTAAGTGCACCTTGAATGTGTAATTTTGACAATTTATGGATTGAGTTCACATTTTAGTGCTTGACATGAATAGTGGAGATGAGTAAGGACACATGAGAGCGTTAGTGCCAATCCTTTTTGGAGGGAACTTACATTTACTCAAGGTATAATTTTTCAAATTTCAAATTCAAAATTTGTTCAATAATCTCATTATGCTTGTTTTGGCTAGGTGCATTTGGGTAGTTGATTGACTTTGTCTTGATATGTACAATGTTCCCCTATGCCTATCTTGAAATGATCTTAGGCCGTCCTTGATCTAATTTGAGCCTTAGCCTTGTTCTTGTGAAATTATCCCGAGTGCTATGTTTGAGCCTAATTGTAAATTCGTTTTCATACCACACATTTGAGCAAGCCAGTGTAAAATGATAAAAATCTACCACACCTTGGTTGTTCCAAGAACTGAATATGATTGAACATGAATGAGAAGGAATGGTGATGTGGAAACTAAACAAAAGGGATGATGAATGTGGAATTCATATATTGAATGAAAAAGAATTTTGAATCCAAGAAGAGGGAGAGAAAATGGGTGAAAGAACAAATAATGATCAAAGAAAAAAGGAAAATGTTAACGAACAGAAGAAAAATAAACAAAGAGTGAAGTGATGGTGTAAACTGAAACTCCCATAAAAAGGGAGATCTTTTTGAAATAAATGTCATGCACTCGAAACAACCCTTTTTGTTATCCTATATCCTTCATTTCGTTTGCCTCAATATCTCCCAAAGGCCCCATTATAACCCTTGAAAGTCCTAAATGATCTAGAGAAAGCATGGGTATAACATACTTTTTGAGAAAAACAAAGGTTGATTTTGCTATCTAATGCCCTAGCATTCCTTTCATTAGATTATGCTAAGGTTGTTTCATTTCTATGCATACTTCATTTTTGGATTATATGCGAGCATACTTCGTTTTGTGCATAAGATTACTTCTCACATGTACACATGGAGAGCATGCTAGGATAACTAGAGTGTGATTCATTGTTGAGAGACACCCTTGGTGAGGTTGCATCGAAGCTTAATTTGGATAGCCAAAGTGAATGTGAACTCTGTTGTGTAAATGTTTCAATTACATGTCCTTTTCACACACACGAGTTTGAAAATGATTGTGTATGTGCATACTCTAGAATAGTATTTAAAGCCATGATAATGCTTGTGTGTGCTTAGTTCGGGCATTTGACCAATGTGTTTTGTAGCCCTATGCTTAAAGGGTGGGGGAATATTGCTCAACTTTTGATATTTCATAAATTTAGGAATGCCCTATCATTTGAATCTATGTGTTCCATTTTTTAGTATTCATGTTGGTAGTTAAAATTAGAAATCTATGTCTTGTGTTTTGAAAAGATCAAAATCTTAAATCATGTTGTAATTTTGGAAATTACTTTGGGCATGATGAATTAATTGTGGTTCAAGTTTTTGGTAGGTTAGATGTCATAGATAGGATGTTAAAATGTTTTGGAGTTGAAAAAAGTTAGGTTGTATGTGAGTTTTGGAGCTTAGGAATGGTTTTGAATAAAGGCAAAACCTTCCGGAAGGTTTTCAATACTGGATAGTTGTGCCCCAGTAGTGAGAAAAACCTTCTGGAAGGTTTTGATCGACCTTCTGGCAGGTCTTGCCTAGAATGCTAAAAATGAGGGTTTTAAGTTAGAATTTTTTGAAAAACGTTTCACATTTGCCCCAAATCTCAAGCTCCCAAACTCTTTCCTCTCCATCTAACTTCTTCCAAGCTTCAAAACACTTAACCCAAGCCCTTAATTCTTACATTGCTGTTGATTAGGGTTGAATTTGAGTGTTTTTTCCCGAAAATCTTGGTGGTCTCACAAAAACCCTAGCTTCCCAAGTTCTTCCCCCATTTTCCAATTTCCCTTAGGATTTCTCCAAATCTTGGAAATCTCTTGCCATGGCCCGTATAGGAAAATATTCTATTGATGCATTTGAGCCTAAAAAGTGGTTCTTGATGTGGATTTTGACGATTCTTGGTATAGGGGCACTTTTGATCACCATGGCCCGCACAAAGAGAATGGGTCCGGATACCCCCACCACCCGTGGGCACTAGCTCTTGCAAAAGGAACGTGGAGGGCCCAAGTAGTGGAGGCTAGGAGGAGAGAAGGACGAAAGAGAGACACAATGCACGTAGACAAAGGATCGATAAAAAAATGTCACGTGTGAGAGGTATGTGCACAAAATCTCAGTCGGGCCAAACGACAAAGTGGTTAAGGTGATTAAGGGACATGGTTTGAGCATTTGGTTTGAGGTGGTAAAAGGCTACAATTTGGGGTTGTGTAGAGAGTTCTATAAGAAATTGTCGGTGTTTAGCGAGGATGGTAGTGGGCTAAGGACTAATGTATGGGGGAAGACCTTCGAGGTGACCCCTAATTTGATTGCCACTATGATGGCGTATGAGAGGCCTCCTCCAACTACCTCGGTCTATTTGCACAATGTTGAAGGGGTAGGACACTCGTTGATTATGTGCAACTCATCTATGTGGACCTGACCACATTTAAAGGGACGACTCTTGTCGAGAGCCTTAAGCATTCTTATGGAGTCTTGAACAAAGTACTCCATTATAATTTGACGAATCAAAGTTCCGAGAAGAGTCCAACTATTGAGAAGCTCGCCCTCCTCCATACTTTTATGTGGCCTTATTGATATGGGAGGAGATGAGAGAGTTCGCTAAGGCTGTAAAGCCGAAGTCGAATCTCCCTTTCAGGAATCTTGTCCCTCGGATGTGCTCTCACAGCAAGTTGAAGTCCTACGTGCATGACACGCTGCTCCCCCTCAGAATGGTGCCATCAGGAAGTTGAGCAGTAGTAAGTGGGCAGACAGGACAGGGGGAGAGAGAGCTAGAGCATCAGGACCCGAGCCATCTCTAGCAGAGCCATCCTCCTCAGCACCTTCTACTTTTGCCCCAGCCCGCACCATGTCACAACGTATAGATGCCTTGGAGTCTACTATGTACTTGTTATCGATGATGGTGACTAGGTTATTTCAGTATACCTTCCCGGGTGAGCCCATCCCTGGTGGACCTCAGCAGCCTTTAGCCGGGCCAACTCACCAAAACACATATTCAAAAGATTTTACACTTTTTCCTTTTTCAAAAAATCACCTTCAACATAATTTCCTTTCTTCCCTGAGGAGATCACCTTGGAATACCAATTCCAAGTAAAACACGACCCTCAAAAATCTCTCTACGCTTGGAGAGCACTTTTATACACACACACATTTTTGTTTCATACACACGTTCACCCCATTTCTTGCATCATTATGAGGGAGAGTAACACTCACCTATCTATTTAAGCCATACACACAACCGACATCATGGTCGGAGATTAGGGTCTATGGAATAATTCAAGCAGGGGAGAGTGTAAAACCCGAGATTTTTTTTATTAAAATCCTAATTAAAGGGATAAAATAATAATTAATTATTAAAGCATGGGTCAAAAACCTAAATTTTTATATAATTTAGATGAAGAAATGAACCTCACTATTGGATTCGTCTAGCGAAAACTGGATACCCAGTAAATTTTTGAGACAATTGGATTTTTCACGTGTTACAAGGTGATCTGGTGTCGTGCGACTAAAATAATTGTGATAATATTTTATTCGCAAGATCTGAAAAATAATTTTAAGTTAATTCAATAAAAATATACTAAACTTAACGCGAGACAAGATTTAATTGACTCGGAATAAAATTGGGCCCGTTAAAAAGAAGCCGTGTGGCGCAATGTGGGCCACACATTTAGACTATATAAAGTGGAAGACTTTCTTTGTCTGCCACATGTTTTCTTCTCTAGTAGTCTGCCTATAGAGTCAGAGAGAGAAAAAGTGAGTTTTTTATTTTATTCTCCTTCATTCCTTCTTAGATCTATGAAGATCAAACAATTTAATTGCTTTGGGCCAAGAATTAAAGTTGCTCTACCTAATGAGAGCTACACAACCATACCAAAGATTGCATTTTTCTCCAAAAAAAATATCAAAAGTGAGAATCTAGGACTAAGGCCTGGGAAGGTAAATTTGGGCTTTCCTTGGAGTTCTACTACGTGGGCTCACGCAACGAGAAGTAGGATTTCCTTTATTGAGATGTAATTTCAACTTAAAATATGGCATATGAAATGGGTAGGCTAAGGGTGTACATCACATGTTAGGTCATGACTAGTGTAACTAGTGGGTCAAATATAAGATTTATAATTGACCTTGTAATTAGTAAAATCCTATTATAATTAACTTGGTGTAAGTTAATGTTAGTGGTTTAAAGCATGTTAATTGTGCATTAGCTTGACTTGATGTTTTAATGGCATATCAAGTTTAATAAAATTATTAGCTTGCTATGTGATTATGAAATAATATGTATGTTAAATGAGTATTTAGCATATGATTAGTGTCGTGGACTTGTGCTTATGTTTATAGAATTAATAATCATGTTGCCATGTTGGAAGCAATAAGCATGTGTAAATTGTTGTGCCCTCTAGGTGTTTGTTTAAATGCCTAGGTGAATACAAACATGTTAGTTGAGTTGATTATCTTACATAACATGCTTGGGATTGTGTTGAAAATGGCATTATATTGCATTCATTATTTAATGGACATTGTAAATGGTACCAAAGGCAATTGCACATAGTATTGCATTTATGCATGAGTTGCACTAAATTTATGGGCATTGACATTGGTGGCAGTGTGTGCATGGTATGAAATCAATCACCACTTAGGTGATTGATGGGCTTAGATAATTCGCACCAAGGTCCAACTGAGTCGCATGAGAAATTAAATAGATAAACGTGTCAGGGTATAACAAGAAGGGCTAAATCGTCCATCGGGTGCAAGACCCGCTTACTTGGTTTATACACTTTTCAGTGGTGCAATTCCAGAAAAGTGTAATGGTGAAAAGGGAGCTGTAGGTGGGATGTCCTGAAAATTCGTTGATGGTGTGGTGTCCCATTGGTGAAATACCATTAATCATTTCCCACAAAGACACAAGAAAATCAATTAATTAGTCATTGAGTGTACATAACACAAATGATGAGGGTTTGGAATGCCCGGATACATACGCATGACATTGCATGTGTTGTGGGAGCCCGGGATTGGGATTGGTTTTGATTTTGCTTGACTGAGTCTCATCTCATGACATGACATGATTTTTGACGTTTGTTTATAATAGACGTATTTGAATGAATGCATGAAATGATTGATGCATGTGACATTCTATATGGATTTGGGTTGAGAGGTATTCTCTATAGGAGTTACCCTATTGAGCATTGAATCACCCTTTATGGCAACAATTTTCAGGTACACCACAGGTTTTCACCAAAGGCCCTCCTATTGGTTTGCTTTTGACGTCGTAGTCCCTTGTATATGTTTACTTTTGGCTATGTATAATTCTTGTGACAAAAACATGATTATATTTAAAATACATGTATATGGGACTCTTTTGAGACATTTATTCTTTTATGAATGAATGTACATAATGATGATGATTATGGTAGTATCTGATACTATGCAATTGAGTATGGAGGAATGGATGTGGTGTGGTCAATGTTATATGATTGCATAGGTTGCATTTTGGAGAGAGCTCACTGTACAAAGAAGACTCAGACCGAATTTTGTTGAGTTATGAATCCCGGTAAATGGGGCATAACGGTGTGGTATCGAATTACCTGGTATCCAGTGGTATTCCATAGGTTGATGGGTGATCAATGGGGTAATTATGGATACCTGAATTTTGGGGCACAATAGCCTTACTCAAATACTTTGTGTAAAATCCTCCATTATCAATATATTCCCCAAGAGCAAGAGACACTTTTGAGAGTGGATTAGCTAAGCTTCCGATCTAGTGAACTACTATAAACCCTCTATGTGATAATCTCATTCCCCTTGTTCAATTCTCAAAGAGTCTAGAAGCTCAGACTGAATTACTCGATGTCCATAACTCTGCTATTTCATGCTATAAGCATCATAAATTGGTGTCATCTATGGGAATGATTGTTCCTGTTAAAATTCTACTAATCTTCTTCAGTAATTGATGGTTTCTACGCACAACATGAGTAGAAGTCAGATGAATCCCTTCGATTACAAAACCAACAAGAAGTTGTTACCAGAAGACAGAAGGAAAATCCTCATGATTTCTTGCCTACTCCTGAGGTCGACCCTCCTATGGTGGATCCCCCTTCAAACAACAAACTTGAGGCTCTTTCTTAAGCCAACTAGCACCTCCTCCAGCAGAATGAAGAGTTGCGGAGTCTCCCTCAATGTCCACAAAGGGCACAACCATCCCAGGAAGATCCCCCACAGGGGGAACTACAACACATCAACCCCCTTGAGGGACATCACTGAGGGGGACGAGCGCAGCTAGACAGTGGGCAATGCCCATCGTCGAGCTCATATGAATGAGGACAACAAGGAAGTACAGAGTCAGAATAGGGGAACCTACAAGAATGAATTTCCTCAACATTAGTAGGAGAGAAAGGAATAGTATTGGGAGCAATATTTCAAGGAAATTGAATAAAAACTTAGCTACATGAAGGAGGCTGTAAGAGGCAAAACCCTAGTGACTATAAATGCCTTATTTCAACAGACTGAGTCTCCCTTTACCGCACAGGTGCTACACTTTCCCCTTCCATCAAAGTTTAGAATGCCTTAGATGGAGACCTTTGATGGGACAAAAGATCCCATGGATCATCTTAATACCTATACAAACCAGATGGAGCTCCATGGGTATTAAGACCCAATATATTACCGAGCTTTGCCCTCACATTAAAGGGCTCAGCCTTAACATGGTTCAACAGGCTAACCCTAACACCCATTTCCTCATTCAAGGAGCTCTCCATCTCATTCATGTCACACTTTATAGGAGCTCAGACTTATCGAAAGCCAAGCTACCACTTGCTGAATGTAAAACAAGGATCCAATGAGACCCTACGATGCTACGTTTAGAGGTTCAGTTCAGAATCTCTAAAGGTAGACATCCCTAACGAAAAATTTGCCCTCACTACCTTCATTACCGGGCTGGGTGTCTAGTCGAAGGACTTAATGTTCTGCATCTCTCGAAACCCACAAGCTAGTATGGCAGAGGTTCTTGCCAAAGTTGAAAAATATATCAATGGTGAGGAAACTCTCCTTTCCAAGGCGAAGAGCTCAAGTACCCACAAAGAGAAGGAGAAGAGGAAGGATCAAAGTCCCAAGAAAGAGAGAAGTCGTGATAGGTCACCACGAAGATACAGAGATTGCTCTCTGAAAAGAAAAGGAGACATCAGAGATCGCTTGGGTCCCAAACCTAGGAGTTACAACCAAGATTCGCACCATGAAAGTTTACCCCCCTCAACGCCACAGTGTCCCAAGTCCTCTATGAATTACATAATGAGAAGTTTCTGAGGTGGTCGCCTCAGATGAAGGCAGATCCCGCAAATGAGATGCGATGAAATACTGTGAGTATCACTGGAACCATGGCCACCTTATTGATGATTGTATCTAGTAGAAGAAAGAGATCGATTTCTTAATTCAAAGGGAGCAACTGCATCACTTTATAGTGCAAGACAATCAGAATCGAGCTCACCCACCCTAGCACCTCAGCAGCAAGTTCTTGTACAACATCAATAGCCTTCAGGAGAAATCAAAGTAATATCTGAAGAATTTGCTGGAGGTGGGGAATCCAGCTCAGCTAGGAATGCCCACATGTGCAAAGTCCAAGCTAAAGACATACTGGAGATACAAGTTATGTTCAAAGCACCTCAGCTGAGCATGGACATAACATTCTCGGATGCAGACCTAGAGGGTTGTCAGCATCCCCACGATGATCCCTTGGTGGTGAGGGCTGTCATCGCTTGCAGAACCATCCATCAGGTTCTAATTGACAACTGGAGCTTTGTCGATATCATCTTTGCATTCGCCTTCGCCTTTGACAATGGGAGCATTAATGCCAAAGTAGTCAAAATTCAAAGAGTAACTTTAATAGTTGGTCAAAAATAATCGTTATGTGAAAATAACCTAAAGAACTCACATGGTGAGGAAGCAGTGATCCATTCCTTCACCTCCTCAATTAGTCACCAAAATTTGTAGTATGAAATACATGCTACGATGGAGTGTTTCCATCCTAATGGGAGCATATGTCATACTCATACACCATGTAGATCTTAGTCTAGTTGATGTGCAAGCTCCTAACTTGAGTTTTCTGTTTGTTTGCCTTGTAAAAGTGTCAAATTATGATCTTGCATATTGCTAATCAACAAACACAAACATAATGGACATGGAGTTGTGTCCATTATCGATTCTCAAATGTTAGATCTTGTTTTGTATACAAAACAAAGTGATACTATATGCTAGAGTATATCATGTTTGCTTGCCATCTCCAGTGCCAAAGGCGATTGCTCATGGAAGTCAACGAATCACACCTGCTGACATACTTAATATATGTATTTTCTCAAATACCAAGGTAATCAGGTTATAAGACATTTAATTGTAAATAAAACCATGTATTAATATTTAAAAAGTTTCAATACAGATGACTATGTGATCCATACTATAATGCCCCAACCTAGGGGGTGTACTTTTATATATCAATAAAGTTGAATTTCAAATATTTTTATACAAAATCCTATAACTTGAACATATACTTCACATTATTCACTATTGTAGAACATTGTAGAGAGAGAAGCTCAAGGAGGAAGACATAGTTTTAGAGAAGTTAGATTTTTACATTTCTTCTGCCCATTGCACTTGTAATCTTCTGTAAGACTCTTGTAAGCTTCACTTATTGTACTTAATGTCATTTATTTCAAGTGTATTGCAAGTTTAGTTATGCATTGTAGATTCTACCAATGTTGTATTGAGTTTTTCACTTCAAGCTTTTAAAATGGGTATTAAATGCACTTCTTCGTAATTTACCTTTTCTTGCATTAATTCAATTTCCAATCTTCATTTCTTTACAATGTCTCTTTATTTTATCTATGTTCTTGCATATAATATGAGTAGCTAAGCTTTAAGTTGGATAATTCAAGGGAGAATTCCTCTTGGGTATGCTAAATCAACTCTTTTTCATTCCTTCTCATATTTTAAGATGGTTTGTTTTGACTAGGTTGAGTGTGGACGTGGTTGTAAGTTCTTGATACACCGTAGACTTGTCACGGGGTATGCTTGAATCCTTACCACCGTTTTAGTCCCTTGCTTCCAATGAATCAATCAAACATCTAAGCACCATTGGAAGAATGTCTTGAGTTGATTTGACATTCCCATTGGCATGTCCTCTTTGGATTAGCCAACACTTTTTTCCATTGCATTTTCTATCACAAACTTCACTCATCAAAACTCAAACTCAAAAGATTTTACACTTTTTCATTTTCACCAAAATCACCTTTGACATAATTCACCTTCCTTCCTTGAGGAGATGTCCTTGGAATACCATTCCAAGTGAAGCATGACCCTCAAAAATCTCTCCACGCTTGGGGAGCACTTTTGTACACATAAACATTTTCATCCACACACACATTCACCCCATTTCTTGCATGACATCCAAGGGAGAGTGACACTCACTTAATCATATAAGCTATACACACAACCAGGTTCATGGTCAGAGATTAGGGTTGACGGAATAAATCAAGCATTTTTGGCGCCATTGCCGGGAAAGGAAAAATGTTGAATTAAGAAGGTGATTTTTGGACGACGGCGGTAAGTCTCCTGATTTTCATCATGGGTGGAGGTACATTGCTCCTTGTAAATACTTTAGTTTACTTGTTTCTTCATTTGTAGATATTGTTTTGTATGAGGGGATGGGAAGACCAAAATAGATTGGTTAGAAGAACCTTAGGACCCAACATGAACATTGACCAAGACCCATTCGAGGATGCCGGTGACAACTTTGAGGATTTAGATGCCAATGCTAATTTCCCACAGGGAGGAGGAGTGCAAGACCCTAGAGTGCCAAACCCTAGAATGCACTTTCCTCCTAGAAATTAAGGGAACAATATCCCTATTGATCCTTTAGCAAGGTCAATATGGGATTATCTTCATCCCACACGTAGCACCATTCCTGCATGCTTTCCTAGTCAAGCCGAGAATGTTACAACTACTTCCTCAATTCCATGAAATTAAAAGTGAGAATCCTTATTTGGACATTAAGGAATTTGAGGAAATAGTTGAAACCTTCCTCACCAATCATGCCATGGAAGACATTACTCACCTAAAATTGTTTCCCTTCTCCCTCGAGGAAAAAGCCAAAAATTTGGTTAAATTCCTTGAAGCCTCAATCCATAATATCTTGGGCACAAATTCTTTTCGAGTTTTTGAACAAATTCTTTCTAGTGCCTAAAACCACCACTCTTAAAAAGTAAATCCAAAACTCTTTGGAAAAGGCCAATGATCAATTTTACCAATGTTGGGATTGCTACAATCCATTCCACATCATGGTTTTGAATCATGACAATTGGTGAGTTTCTTCTATAAAGGGATTGCACCGGGCCATCGACAATTCATAGACATGATGTGCAATGGGGAGTTCTTAAACAAGGATCTTGATGAGGCCCTAGATTACTTTAGTACATTGGCACCAAAATGCATAANCCGTTTTAGTCCCTTGCTTCCAATGAATCAATCAAACATCTAAGCACCATTGGAAGAATGTCTTGAGTTGATTTGACATTCCCATTGGCATGTCCTCTTTGGATTAGCCAACACTTTTTTCCATTGCATTTTCTATCACAAACTTCACTCATCAAAACTCAAACTCAAAAGATTTTACACTTTTTCATTTTCACCAAAATCACCTTTGACATAATTCACCTTCCTTCCTTGAGGAGATGTCCTTGGAATACCATTCCAAGTGAAGCATGACCCTCAAAAATCTCTCCACGCTTGGGGAGCACTTTTGTACACATAAACATTTTCATCCACACACACATTCACCCCATTTCTTGCATGACATCCAAGGGAGAGTGACACTCACTTAATCATATAAGCTATACACACAACCAGGTTCATGGTCAGAGATTAGGGTTGACGGAATAAATCAAGCATTTTTGGCGCCATTGCCGGGAAAGGAAAAATGTTGAATTAAGAAGGTGATTTTTGGACGACGGCGGTAAGTCTCCTGATTTTCATCATGGGTGGAGGTACATTGCTCCTTGTAAATACTTTAGTTTACTTGTTTCTTCATTTGTAGATATTGTTTTGTATGAGGGGATGGGAAGACCAAAATAGATTGGTTAGAAGAACCTTAGGACCCAACATGAACATTGACCAAGACCCATTCGAGGATGCCGGTGACAACTTTGAGGATTTAGATGCCAATGCTAATTTCCCACAGGGAGGAGGAGTGCAAGACCCTAGAGTGCCAAACCCTAGAATGCACTTTCCTCCTAGAAATTAAGGGAACAATATCCCTATTGATCCTTTAGCAAGGTCAATATGGGATTATCTTCATCCCACACGTAGCACCATTCCTGCATGCTTTCCTAGTCAAGCCGAGAATGTTACAACTACTTCCTCAATTCCATGAAATTAAAAGTGAGAATCCTTATTTGGACATTAAGGAATTTGAGGAAATAGTTGAAACCTTCCTCACCAATCATGCCATGGAAGACATTACTCACCTAAAATTGTTTCCCTTCTCCCTCGAGGAAAAAGCCAAAAATTTGGTTAAATTCCTTGAAGCCTCAATCCATAATATCTTGGGCACAAATTCTTTTCGAGTTTTTGAACAAATTCTTTCTAGTGCCTAAAACCACCACTCTTAAAAAGTAAATCCAAAACTCTTTGGAAAAGGCCAATGATCAATTTTACCAATGTTGGGATTGCTACAATCCATTCCACATCATGGTTTTGAATCATGACAATTGGTGAGTTTCTTCTATAAAGGGATTGCACCGGGCCATCGACAATTCATAGACATGATGTGCAATGGGGAGTTCTTAAACAAGGATCTTGATGAGGCCCTAGATTACTTTAGTACATTGGCACCAAAATGCATAATCTTGGGTTATTACGGATCCCATCTATGTTCCGAGGTTTTCTCTGGGTAGTAATCAACCAAGCGGGGGAGGAATGTAGGATTTAAGAGACCGGGAGGACTTGCTTTCTAAAATCACCAAATTATCTCGAAAAGTGGAAAGTCTACCATGAGCAAGTTAATGCCTTCAATCAAAGTAGCCAATCATTCTCCTCGCATTCTAACATGTACAATTCGGGTTGGAGTAATCACTTGAACTTTAGTTGGAAGATTGAGAATCCCACTCATCACGGGTCTAATGTATATTCACCCCCATGCCTCCCAAGCAAAATCAATTTCATGGCTAAGGTAAATCGTTTAGCTCTCAATACCCCCAGTCAAATCTGTAAGGGTATTCACAAAACCCTCCATCACAAGGGTTTTCACAAAACTTAGGGGAGAATGAGACCTTCCTGGTGGTGATAAGCTAAAATTTGGAGGCAAAGCAAGAAGACGAGCTATTGAAAGTGTTGAGAAGGCACAAGCGAGCAATTGGTTGGACAATTGCTGACATCAAGGGGATAACCCCCTAATTTGCACACACTGCATCTACCTTGAAGAAGACTCCAAGCCATCCCGAAAACCATAAAGGTTGAATCCAATTATGAAAGATGTGGTGAGGGACGAGGTACTCAAGCTACTTGATGTGGGCATCATCTTTTCGATTGTCGATAGTAAATGGGTGAGTCCCACTCAAGTAGTGCCAAAGAAATCAGGAATCACAGTGGTTGCAAATGAGGATAATGAGTTGATTCCAACAAGAGTAGTCACTCAATAGAGAGTGTGTATTGAATATGAGAAGCTCAACTCTTACACAAGAAATGATCACTTCTCTTTGCCATTTCTTGAACAAGTGTTGGAAAGATTAGCCGAACACTTGTTCTATTGCTTCTTAGATGGATACTCCGGCCACAATCAAATTGAGATCGCATTGGAGGATCAGGAGAAGACTACCTTCACTTGCCCCTTCGTTACCTTTGCCTACCGATGCATGCCATTTGGGTTGTGTAATGCCCTAGGGACTTATCAAAGATGTGTGATAGAAATCTTTAGTGATATGGTAGAGAATATTGTAGAAGTTTTTATGGATGAATTCTCAATGTTCGGGGATTCCTTTAGTGGGTGTTTGGAGTGCTTAGAGAGAGTACTTGAGAGATGTGAGGAGAATAACTTGGTCCTCAACTGGGAGAAGTGTCATTTCGTGGTGACACAAGGAAATGTGCTTGAGCACATCATTTTGGTAAAGGGAATCGAAGTCGACAAATCAAAGGTTGAAGCAATTCCAACCTCCCCACATCGAAGGTTGTCAAAGATATAAAGTCCTTTCTTGGCCATGCTTTTTTTTTTTTATCGTCGCTTTATAAAGGACTTTAGTGCATTGGCTCGACCCTTGACTAATTTACTTTCCAAAGATGTCACATTTATGTGGTCAGATGATTGTGAGGCATCGTTTAAAAAACAAAAAAGCATGCTCACTTCACCTCCGATTATGCAACCACCCAAATGGGACTTACGTTTTGAGCTTATGTGCAACGCGAATGATTACACGGTCGGCACTGTGCTTAGTCAAAGGGAAGAAAAGAGACCTTATGTAATAAACTATGCTAGTAAAACTCTTAATGAAGCATAAATGAATTACACCACCACTGAAAAAGAGTTGCTAACCGTGGTATTTGCATTGGATAAATTTCAGTCTTTACATCATTGGTTCCCCTGTTGTAGTCTACACTAATAACTCTTCTTTGAAGTATCTTTTGTCTAAGTTGGACAGAAAATTGAGACTCATTAGCTAGATACTACTCCTACAAAAACTCAACTTGACAATCAAAGACAAAAAAAGTGTTGAGAACGTGGTGGTGGACCATTTATCCCAACTTTTGGTTCAGGATGCTGATGATCATATTCCTATCCGTGACTCTTTTTTGGACGAGCATTTATTTTCTATTCATTCTATTTGGCCTTGGTATGCTGACATATGCAATTATCTTGCTACAAGAAAAATACCACCGCATTGGAGCTCGAAGGATAGATGGATGTGAAGTACTTTTATTTCAACAACCCGTACTTGTTCAAGTATTGTCTAGATCAAGTGATGAGGAGATGCGTACCAGAAAATGAACAATGGGAAGTCCTTGAATTTTGAAATTCAGAGGTGTGCGGTGGCCACTTCTCTTCAAAGAAGGCATCAGCAAAGGTCTTACAATCAGATTTTTCTTGGCCCTCTTTAATCAAAGACTGTGTTTCATTTTGTAAGGAATAAGACAGGTGCTGAAGATTGGGCAGTGTGACCTGAAGAAACATGATGCCCCTCTCGCCTATACTTGTTATTGAGATATTTAACTATTGGGGCATTGAATTTATGGGTCCCTTCCCCATGTCTTTTGGCTACATATACATATTGCTAGCAGTGGACTATGTGCCCAAGTGGGTAGAGGCTATTCCAACCAAGAACAATTACCATCGTGTTGTGGTCAAGTTTCTCAAAGAGAACATTTTTTCGAGGTTTGGGATGCCTCGTGCTATGATAAGTGACAGTGGTTCTCATTTCTGTAATAGGTCTTTTGCATCTTTAATGTATAAATATGGTATTACACATAAGGTGTCCACCGTATATCCCCCGCAAACCAACGGCCTGGCCGAGTTGGCCAGTAGAGAAATCAAGAACATCCTAGAGAAAATAATGAACCTTAATAGGAAGGATTGGTCATTTAGGTTGATTGATGGCCTATGGGATTACCTCACTGCTTACAACACCATTCTAGGCATGTCACCCGATAGGCTAGTCTATGGCAAGGCTTGCCATTTGCTGGTTGAAATGGAGCACAAGGCTTATTGGGCCATCAAGACCTTGAACTTCAACTTGAGAATGACTGGAGTGAATAAGAAACTTGAGATGAATGAATTAGAAGAGATGCATATGAGAGCTATAAAATTTCAAAAGAAAGGGGTAAGATTTTTCATGAAAAATCCATTTTAAGAAAGACATTTGAACCCAGAAAAAAGGTGCTCTTGTACAATTCTCATATCTCGATCTTTCAAGGAAAACTTCAATCCTGTTGGGATGACCCCTATCTTGTCAAGATGACCTACCCCAATGGAGCTGTGGAAGTCACAAACCCCGAGGATGGTAAACATTCAAGGTCAATGGCCAAAAACTTAAGTCATTTTTTGAGAGTTATGAAGGTCAAGGGGTGGAGGAAGAATTGGTGGATCTGGTCTACCTGGATTTGTTGGAGGATTAACTATTCTTATGGTCTTTAGTGTACAATCATTTTTACTTTAACTATTTATGGTTACTTACTTTATCTTTGCGTATAGTGTAGTCTTTCTTAGCTGCAGCTATTGGTGTTTTTGTCAAAGCTCAAATGCGAGGTGTTCTCTAACCCTACTCATCTTTTTACAGTCCTTCATTGCGTATCACATCTTTTTTGTTGCATTGAGGACAATGCATGAATCAAGTTGGGGGGTGAGGTGCACCATTTGTATGACACACCAATGTTTGTGGAAATTTGTTGTTGATATAACCAATTTTTTGTGGTGAAATTCACCTTTCACATATCCTACAGATTTTTGTTTTCAATAGTTGCAAATTATGTGTAAATATCTGAATATTGATCTGTATTCCCCTATTTAGAGTGTTATGGGTTTGTTGATATATTGATCTTTGTGTTGTACCTTGAATACATTAGCACATTATAGAAGTTCATCCTATGCTTTAGTATCACATATTTGTTTGTTTTTGAACTCAACTTTAAGTGCACCTTGAATGTGTAATTTTGATAATTTACAAATTGAGTTCACATTTTAGTGCTTGACATGAATAGTGGAGATGAGAAAAGACCCATGAGAGCTTTAGTGTCAATCCTTGTTGGAGGGAACTTACATTTACTCAAGGAACAATTTTTTTTTTTCCAATTTCACATTTGTTCAATAATCTCATTATGCTTGTTTTGGTTAGATGTGTTTTGGGCAGTTGATTGACTTTGTATTGAAATGCAATATGCTCTTCCATGCGTATCTAAAAATTATCGTAGGTCATCTTTGATTTACTTTGAGCATTAGCCTTTTTCTTGTGAAAAGTTTGTCCCTAGTGCCGTGATTGAGCCTTAATTATAAATTCAGTTCCATGCCACACATTTAACCAAGCTAGTGCAAAATGATAAAATCTGCAACACCATTGTTGTTCCTAAGAGTTGAATTTGAGTGATCATAAAAGAGAAGGAATTGTGTCGCGAAAAATCAACCAAAGGGATGAATGAAGTTGAACTCAAACAGTTGACCAAAAAAGAATGAAAAATCCAAGAAAAGGAGAAAAAGGGGTGAAAAGAAGAAAAGAATGACAAAAGAAAAGGAAAATGTTAAGGAAAAGAAAGAAAAGAAACAAAGAGTGTGATGATAGTGTTAGACTGAAAATCCCATGAAAAGGGAGTTTTTTGAAATAAAAGGCATTCACTTGGAACAACCCTCTTTGTTATCCTCTATCCTTCGTTTTGCTTACCTCAATATCACCCCAAGGCCTCATTACAACCCGTGAAAGTCCTACATGATCTAGAGAAACATGGGGGATGCATACCTTGAAAGAAAAAGAGAAGTTGATCTTGCTATCTAATGCCATAGCATTCCTTTCATGAGATTATGCCAAGGTTGTTTCATTTTCATGAATGTACTTCATTTTGGATTATATACGAGAATACTTCATTTTGTGCACAACATTCTATCTCACATATACACATGGAGAGCATGCTTGGATAACTGTAGTGTGATTCGTTATTGACAGTGTAAGCCCCCACGTTCTTATTTGTTTATAGCCCCATAATTATTTTTGAAATGCTAATATATGTAATGAGGTATGCATGAACTATGTAAAGGATAAGAGTAGAAATAAAAAAAATTTAGTGGAGGAAATAGGATATGTTTTAAAAAGTTGGAAGTATTTCGAAGTGCAATTGCATTTTTAAGATAGTTTGGGTAAGATGGAATTTTTTTGACACTGCCTTAGTTTTTGGATGATAACTTTTTATTTTGATATCCATTTTACTTGAAATTTTGATAGTAGAATCTAAAATTCTAGGGCTACAAAATAGTATTTCACAAACATTTTCCAAATCGACTTCTATATATGTCAAAACGCCATTGGAAATTTCAGCAGAAACTGGGAGGACGTTCGAACGACAGTAAGTCCCAGTACTTTGATGTCTGCAGAGCTCTGGTGGAAATGCAAAAGTACTAGGAGCAACTAACATTTGAACGCCAAGTGACGTTTGAACATGAATCAATAATTTGCACTTGACGTTCAAACGCCAAAGTGACGTTCGAACGTGATTTATGGATTCTTAGTTTCAGATTCGCGCATAGGGGACTGTTTGGCCTCCTATAAATACCTAAGCACACCTCTCTTAGTCCCATTTCAACATTTATAACCCTAGAGAGGCTTAGAGAGGAAGAGATAAGGGGGAAAACACAAGATCAAGAGAGATTTGCATATTGAAGGGGATAAAAACTTCTAGGTTTTTAAGAACACCAAGGAAGAAGAAAGGTAGGGGTTTCCTTCTACTCTTGTCCATTGAGGCTAGGACATATATATATGTATGTTTTCACTCTTAATCCTACATATATGCTATGAAATCATTTATTTCTTGATGCTCTTGCAAAGATTACCATGTTTTGATGGCAGCTATGGGTGAATAGCCATGAAATGTTTTCTTCTTGTCTTGAAAACCCTAGTTTTCAAGAAAAATGAATTTTTCCCTCAATATTCCTTTGTTATTGATTTCAAAACTCTAGTGGTTGGTATTGAACAATAAAATGGTATTTTTGATGATCTATTTCTTATTTTTTCAAATTTTTCTATTGGAATCATACATGTAAAATTTGGGGATTTTTGGATTTTGCTTGTGATTTGAGGAATTGGGTTGTATTGTATCTCTTATGGATGTTTGGAAGACCATGGGTGGTCATTGACCAAGTATCTTAGAGTGGTGTAGATGCGTTTTTCACTCCGTGTGGGTTTGAAGGTTCCCTACTACTCATAGTGGGGTTGGTGTCTTGCAAGGACCAAACCACTATTCGCTCACGTGTTATCGAGGCAGAGGGTTAGTATACTATTCCTGGGTTATACCGTCCCTACCAATTCGTTGGTATACATCCTTCCTAATGATTGGATATCCTTTCGAGGATTGGGTGTGTGTGTGGTTCAGGATATTCTCGATGTATTTAGTCATGCAATGTCATACATCATACTTGAGATACATATACATAATGTTGTGAAAGATACAAGTTGTGGCTTGATAGACATTGTGGTTAATGATACAAATTGTGGGTTACTATTTGAACTTGTTGGAGATGGTTTATGGTTGGAAATGACTTATTGTTGGGAATCAATTTTATTTCTTTATTTAATTTATTGATATTGCTGAAACTTGAGATCGGATAAATTGTCTTTGTTTTCTTTCAAAATTTATATTTGATATTTGTGAAACAAGACCAACTTGTTTTATATGTTTTCAAAATCTTGTCCAAGTTTGGAAGGATTTTCCTACAGAGCTTACTGCTCACCCCCTACAAACAATACTTATTTTCAGATTTCGGTTTAGAGGAAGAGCTCCGAGTTGACGAGCAGGTGATTTGGTAAGCTCAAGTTGATGGACATGTGGATCCAAAGGGGGATGTTTAGAATTGTTCTTTTTATGTTCTAGACTAGGAGATTTATTTTGAAATGATGTTCATGTTCATATTTTCCTTATTCTGCTGCAAGATAGCAGTTTGGCTTATTTTTTTGGGCGAAATTGCCATAGTTTGGGTATATTCTTTTGGATGTAAAGGCCATGGTTTGGCATATTCTTTTGGATGATGTTGTAGATATTATGGATGATGAATGAAATTTTATTTATTTATGGATTTTATTAGTTACTCTCATGATGTGAATGGTTTGAGATAGTAATGTCGTCCAAGGTGAATTTTGCGGCGTTACAGGTTTTGGTATCAGAGCCTAGCAATTAGGTCTTACATGGGAGCTGTAGGTTGTGCATTACCACTAGAGATGTAGGACTAGGTTGAATGAGTTATTGATTTAAATTATATACAAGCCTTATACTTTAGATTAAAGTGAGAGTTCGGATGTCTTGTACATCAAGGAAACTAAATTGTGAATTGATGTGCAAGATGAACGTTAGGCATGGACGTGGACGGGGACATGGTGGCCAAGCGAACCACCACCACCACCACCTCCAGATGCCATGAATGACATATACCAATGCCTAAGAGAGCTAACTACTCTGGTACAACACTAGAATGGAAACAACAACCACAATGGTGGGGTTCATCCCTTAGCTCAAGAACCGGGCAACGAGGATGAAAACTGAAAGATGATAGTTCTTCGAGAATTTTTTAGGCAATGCCCTCCTACTTTTCAAGGAAGCTCTCACCCCTTGGATGTGGATAAGTGGATTTGTCGAGTGAGGAAGATGTGTGATGGCATGGGAGTCGTTGAGGATTTATGGGTTGGCTTGGCTACATACCTATTAGAGGGAGAGACCGACCATTGGTGGGACTCGGTGAAGAGAAGGAGGAACACTGACGCACTTACCTGGGAGGAGTTTGATTAGATCTTCCAAGACAAGTATTTTTCAGAATCGGTTAGGGACAAGATGAGTGCAGATTGTTTTGCTCTATGATAGGGTAGCATGACAGTGGCGGATTATGAGAGGAAGTTTGATGAGCTATCCCGCTATGCCACGGAGTTCAAATCTATCGAGGCCAGGAGGGCCAAGCGCTTTGAGTAGGGCTTGATGCTTGCCATCAGGGAGAAGCTTGTGGCTCACAAGATTCGGGACTATGGAGATCTAGTGGATAGAGCTGCATTGGTTGAGAGACACACAAAGGACAACTAGAGGTGACAGAACTTCACGAGGGGAGGTCCGATTAGGACCGGTGCTAGCAACAATGGAGTGCAGAGTGCGGCACCATACCATTGCCTAGACCAGGCGGTTGGATAGACTTCAAATAGCTCAAGGAGTTGGAGGCATACTAGAAAGGGTAGCAGTAGACCCACGAGCCTGCTTTGCATGTGGAGGTTTGGGGTATATTTAGAATCATTGTCCTATCTTCCCACCCCAAAAGAATACCCCGACGGCAAGACAGGTTAATGCACATAAGCCACTGCTACAGAAGCCACTACATCAAAGATTGTTAGGAGCTATAGCCCCTGATGGTACTAATCAAGGAAGAGTTTTTGCTTTGACCCAACTAGAGGAAGAGGTTTCCAATGTTGTTGTGGAAGGTATTATTCTTCTCTATAATTCTTGGGCCCGAATTTTATTTGATCCTGGTGCTATTCATTCGTTCATTCGCACTACATATGCTCTTAATTTGGGATTGGACTTTGAGAAGCTAGAAAATGTCTTGAGTATTGACATGCTTATGGGGGAATGGTTGAATACTATGAGGATGTTTAGAGGTTGTGTTATTCGAATTGGGGAGAAAGAATTGATGGTAGATTTGGTTGCACTAGACATGAAAGGGTATGACATAATATTTGGGATGAACTTGATGTCCACTTTCCATGCGGTAATGGATTGTTTTCGTAAGCAAATTTTATTCTGATTACCGAGTGGAGTATTTTTTAGTTTTAGTAATGATCGAAATTCTTCCCATCCATTTCCCACTAGGGAAAATAGATTCTTGAAAGCTAAGGTAGGGAGTAATTTGAGTTTCTTGACCAGCTTAATGGGAGATGATCAGGATAAATTCCATGCGGACGTGGTGTTGATAGTATCGGATTTTCTTGATGTCTTCCCAGATGAACTATCTGGGTTACCCCCACAGAAAGAGATTGAGTTTAAGATTGATCTCTATCTGGGAACTGAACACATATCTATTGCTCCCTATCGGATGGCATCTTTGGAGTTAAGGGAGCTAAGGAAACAGTTGGACCATCTCTTGAATATTGGGTTTATTCGTTTAAGTACTTCACCTTGGGGAGCCCCGGTCCTCTTTGTGAAGAATCATGATTAAATACTTCGGTTATACATAGACTACTGAAGGTTGAATCGGTTGATAGTGAAGAATAAATACCCATTGCCACGAATTGATGATATATTCGATTAGTTGAGGGGTTTTAAGTATTACTCCAAGATTGATCTTCGCACAAGGTACCATCAACTATGAATCAAGGAGGAGGATATTCCTAAGATAGCTTTTTGCACCCTATATGGTCATTTTGAATATATGGTAATGTCGTTTGGATTGACTAATACTCCTGCAACCTTCATGGATTTAATGCACAGGGTATTCCAGCTGTATCTAGATCAGTTTGTCATTGTGTTTATAGATGACATATTAATCTATTCACAGACACAAGGGGAATATGTAAACCATCTTTCGGTAGTGCTATAGACATTGAGAGAGCATATGTTATATGCTACCATGAGTAAATGCGAGTTTGGGATGAAGGAAGTGAAATTTCTTGGTCATGTTGTGTCCGAAAACGGGATAGGTGTTGACCCTGCAAAGATTGAAGCAGTGATGAAGTTGAAACCACCAAGGAATATGACTGAAGTACGTAGTTTCTTGGGATTAGCAGGCTACTACCGGAGGTTTGTGGAATGGTTCTCAAAGCTAGCAATGCCAATGACTCACCTTATAGAGAGAGGGGAGAGATTCTTGTGGAATCAAGAGTGTGAGCTAGACTTTCGCACCTTGAAGGAAAGGTCGACAATCGCTCTTGTCCTCATTATTTTGAGCAGTGGGGAGGGATACAATGTGTATACCGATGCTTCGTTATGAGGCTTGGAATGTGTGCTAATGGAAGGAGGTAAGGTAGTTGCTTATGGCTCGGACAACTAAAGATTCATGAGAAGAATTATCCCACTCACGACTTGGAGCTTGCTGCTGTGGTTTTTGCGGTTAAGTTGTGGAGGTGTTACCTTTATAGAGAAAAGTTTCAAGTATTTTCAGATCATAAGAGCCTCAAGTATATCTGAACACAGAGAGACTTGAATCTTTGGCAAAGAAGGTGGATTGAATATTTAGAAGACTACGACTTCACACTCAACTACCATCCAGGGAAGGCTAATGTAGTAGCAGATGCACTTAGTCAAAAGTCTTAGGGCAAAATCAATGTTCTTGTTGTTCATAGGTGGAAGATGATTGATGTTTTGGAAGATTTTGATCTACCGGTGGATAGACAGAAGGATCGACCATGCTTATTTAATCTTGTAGCTCAACCAATTCTCCGACA
Organism: Ilex paraguariensis; assembly: GCA_963454935.2. NCBI lineage: Eukaryota > Viridiplantae > Streptophyta > Magnoliopsida > Aquifoliales > Aquifoliaceae > Ilex > Ilex paraguariensis. Next base: position 3,386,925 of record CAUOFW020003946.1, read on the forward strand.
AAGGATTGTGGAGTTGCAACAATTAGATACCGAGTTGGGAGCTATTCGGGGTAGATTGGAGAGGAATGAGATTATTGAAAATTGGTCGATACATAATGATGAGTTACAGTTCCGTGGAACACTATGTGTATTGATTATCACAAAACATTGCATATATTATGTGCTTTTACATCCCTATTATGTCTGTTTTTGTGGTTGAAATAAGCAAAATTGCATGGTTTTAGTTTTAATGGAGTTTTGATTTGACTGCAGATAAAAGGGGTCATTTAGCACTGGATAAACCCTCCCATGGTGTTTTGGATGAATGGAGGTGAGAATGAGCTTTGATGATGGATTAAAGGAAGAAGGAAGCAAGAATTGAGCAAAACTAGAACAAAAACTACCGGTAGTATTAAGGATTTCTCGAAGGGTGAAGGAATCAGGGATTTTGCAGCACAAGGGAACACCTATCGGTAGGCACTACCGGTAGGTGTTGACTACTGGACTTGAAGCTACCTCACAACTGTCGGTATTCGTTGGCTACCGGGGTCATGACTACCGGTAGTTATTCCACGATCTACCGGTAGTCATTACTGAAACAACCCAGATTCTGCGTACCTGTCTCTGCTGCTTTGAGGGTCCCACCATCAAGTCTCCCACACTTCTTTGACATGCCCACACCACTTTTTAACCCTTTCACACCTCTTGGAAGCTTGGATGATAAATGAGGTGAGAGAAGAAGAATAAAGGTTTGTGTGAAAATAGGACCTGCAACCACCCTATCCAGCCCATTCCTCCTGCACCCCTATGGATGGAAGTCACCTCTGGAGTCTAGGGCATCATCTCCTTACACGTTTTTGCCAAAAGAAGGGGGGATTTGTTCAGCATTCTATGATACACAGAAATATAGAGAGAGAGAGTCTGGGAGAAGAAGATGAATAGTGTCTAGTGAGAGAAAATTGGGATTTTTCCAAGTTACTATTCATCTTCTTCTCAAAATGAGTTGAAATGGTATTCCCAAGAGAAAATTGGGATTAACTTACATTGTCTTGTAAACTCTAGTATGAATCTGTAGGACTCCATTTAATGTCATGAATGTTATTGTCCTCAAGTTAAATGTAAGTTAATGCTCTCTTTAAGCTTTTACCATTAATGAATCAAGTTCTTCGTTTTTCTTAGCTTCCAAATGGGTGTTCATTCCTTGCATTTTTTGGCTTATGTTTGCTAGCATCTAGTGATTCTAGAACTCCTTACCTTTGCAATGCACATTCATCACATTGTCAAGTTCATTTTAAGCATGAGTAGCAAAACCAAGGGGAATCTCCTCTTGGGAATACCATTTCAACTCATTTTCCTCCCTTCTTTCAGAGTTCAATGGTCCGGTTTGACTGGGTTGAGGGTGGATAGATTAGTGAGTCTTTGATATTCCGTAGGCCTAGTCATGATTTATGCTTTGATACTCACAAAGTTTATCTCTAGCTTCCCACGAATCAATCGTTCATTCATGCTCTATCGGAGGAGGGTTTCGAGTTGAGATGGTATTCCTGTTGGAGTGACCTCTTGGATTTGCCAACATTTGTTTCTCATTTTATTAGCATCAAAACAAACTTCATCAAACAACTTCCAACAACCAAAGATTTTTACACTTTTTTTTTTCGAAAATCACCTTCCCCTCGGTTTACTTCCTTCCCCATGGAAACGACCTTGGAATACCACCAAGTAAAAAACATGACCCGTGAAAGTCTCCTTGCGCTTATGGAGCACTTTTGTACACACACATTTTTTGTGTATACGTATCTCATATTTCCACTAGCCCATTTTCCTTGCTCCTTGCCCTTTCTTTTGACACTATCCCAAGGGAGAGTGATACTTCCCCTATTCCTATAATTCATACACATTTTAGGGGCAGTATTTAGGGATTAAAGACTAGCAAGGAATTTTGTCAAGCATTTTTGGTGCCGTTGCCAAGGAAGACAAGTGTTAAACCAAGAAGGTGATTTCCGGACGACAGAGGTAAGTCCCGTGATCTTCATCACGGGTTGAGGTACGTTGTCCCATGCACATACTCTTGTTTGTGTATAATTTCCATTGTTGATGTTTTGTTGCATGTGGGAGAGGGACGACCATAATCGGTTAGTTAAGCAAAACCTTGACTCCAGCATGAATCATGACCAAGACCCACCCAAGGATGCGGGTGATAATTTTGATAATTTAGATGCAAATCTGAATGTCCAAAGGGGTGCAAATCCCAATGTCCAAAGGGGTGGGGGACCACAAGAACCTCAAAGACCTAATCCGATGATGAATTTTCCCCCTCTCATGCATGAGGGGAATAATTTTCAAATGGATCCCCCAATTAGGTCAATGAGGGACTTTCTATAACCAACACGGAGCACTACACCATCATGTATCCTCCTTCCAGTCCAAGCCCATCTTTTCATAGTGAAGCCAGGGATGTTGCAACTACTTCCCACATTCAACGGACTTGAAAGTCAAAGCCCCTATTCACACATAAGGGATTTTGAGGAAATGGTTGAAACCTTCCTCACCAATCATGGGATGGAAGAGATTGCTAGAATGAAATTGTTTCCCTTTTCATTGAGGGATAAGGCAAAAATGCAACTTATTTCCTTGAGGCCTCGAACCATCACATCTTGGAGCCAAATGATTTCTGAGTTTTAGAACAAATTCTTTCTGGTGCATAAAATCACCAACCTAAAAAAACAAATTCATAATTTTTTGAAAAAGCCCAATGAACAATTTTATCAATGTTGGGATCGATATAAGGAGTTGCTCCACTCACTTCCACAACATGGCTTTCAAGTGTGGCAATTGGTGACTTTCTTCTATGAAGGAATTACATCGGGCCATCGACAATTCATAGATATGATGTGTAATGGTGAGTTCCTGAATAAAGACCCCGACGAGGCTTTAGACTATTTTGATACACTGGCCCAAAAAGTACAGTGATGGCACACCATTGACCTGACCGATGTACCAAGGTCTTTGCCTCAAGGGAGTGGCCAACCTCAAGGGCGAGGGATTTACGATTTGAGGGGTAGGGAGGACTTACTTTCACAAATTTCCAAATCAATAGGAGACAAGAGGTGTCTCATGTGTCAAGGACCAAGGAGTCTTGTTCTAGTTGTGAGAGTGTTGAGCATTCCATATCGGAGTGCTCGAGCATTCCGGCGCTTAAGGAAGCATACCATGAACAAGTTCATGCCTTCAATCAACCTAGGCAATCTTTTTCTCCACATTCCAACACTTACAATCAGGGGTGGAGTAACCATCCCAATTTTAGTTGGAGAAATGAGAACCCAATCCCTCATAGTTCTAGTACATATTCACCTCCCACGCCTCCCATGCCTTCTAAGCAAAACTAATACCATGGCCAAGGGCAAGTATCTAGCTCTCAATACCCAAGGACAAAACCACAAGGGTATCAGTCAAATCCACCACCACAAAATTCTTCTCAAGGATCGTCTAATCCATCCACATACCAACCTCCTCACAAAAGAAATTTGGAGGACATGGTCCATTCCTTCATTCAAAGTCAAACCGCCATCAGTAACCAAATGCCACAGCCATCAATGATATAAGAGCCCAACTCACAAAGTTGACAAAATCTTTAGGGGCATATCAAGAAGAAAAGGGGAAGTTCCCCGCTCAACCACAAGAGAACCCTAGGGGTCAACATATTATTGAGTCATCGGAGCCTTCAAGAGAGAGTAACGAGCAACTCAAGGTTGTCACCACCCTTCGTAGTGGCAAAGAAATTCACAAAACCATATTGCCAACGGTCTCACCCAAAACCACATTGTCGAAAGAAAAGCACATCTTGGGTGACGCCGACAAGGGGGTGAGGTGTGTAAAGAAAAAGAAAGAGAGGTTGTTGAGAAGGAAAAATTGAGTGATGAATGTGATTTTGTTCCTCCCATGCCTGCCCCTTTCCCAAGTCGTTTGAAGCCACTTGTCAAGGTGGCTAACTATTATGATATTTTGGAAATGTTTAAGCAGGTGAAGATTAACATCCCACTCCTTGACACCATCATGTGCCAAAATCTTGAAGGATCTATGCACGGTGAAGAGGTGATTGAATGTTCAGAAGAAAGCATTCTTAACTGAACAAGTGAGCTCAATACTGAGGACCAACACTCCTCCAAAATTCAAGGACCCCGGCTGTCCAACAATTACCATCACCATAGGGAATTGCCAGGTGGAACAAGCGTTGCTCAACTTAGGAGAAAATGTCAATCTCCTTCCCTATTCGGTGTATCAACAACTTCAACATGAAGAGTTGAAGCCCACCTCAATTACGCTTCAAGTGGCAGATCATAGCATCCGCACACCAAGGGGAGTAGTGGAAGATGTCTTAGTTCAAATTGATAAGTTTTAATTTCCCGTTGATTTTATTGTGCTAGATACACACCCAATTGCTAACCTTAGTTCCCAAATCCCCGTTATACTTGGGAGACCCTTATTTGCTACGTCTAATGCTGTGATAAATTGCAGGAATGGTCTAATGAAGTTGACATTTGGGCACATGACAATGGAGCTTAATGTATTCAATTTGGCAAAGCAGCAGGGTGATGATGAGGATGTTAATGAAGTCAACAGAATCGACACCTTGGTTGAGGCACATTTGGAGTTAGAGAGGATGTTAAAATTCAAGGAGGAAGAAATTGTTGAGATTGAGGAGTTGAATGAGAAAGAGAAGATAGAAGAGTTGAAAGGGATGGCAAGTTGGATCCCTACATTCGAGGAGTTACCCCGCCAAGAATAGAAAATTTTCCCGTCGGATGAACAAAAACCAAACTTGGAGTTGAAACCGTTGCCATCCTATTTGAAGTACGCCTTTCTTGGCAAAGGAGAAACTTTTCTGGTAGTCATTAGCTCGACATTGAAAGTAGAACAACAGGAAACACTCTTGGAGGTAGTAAGGAAGCATAAGGGAGCAATTGGGTAGACCATTGCGAATATCAAAGGGATACGCCCTATCATTTGCACCCATCGCATTTACCTTGAGGAGGATGCCAAACCCTCTCAACAACCTCAAAGGAGATTGAATCCCAATATAAAGGAGATGGTTAAGGTGGAGATATTGAAACTACTTGATGTGGGGATCATCTTTCCTATTGCCGATAGCAAGTGGGTTAGTCCCACACAAGTAGTACCAAAGAAATCCAGAGTCATGGTGGTGGAAAACAATAAGAATGGACTCATACCGATGAGAGTGATTATCAGATGGAGGGTTTGCATCGACTACTGAAAGCTTAATGCATGCACAAGGAAAAATTATTTTCCTATGCTATTTCTTGTCAAGTTTTGGAAAGAGTAGCTGGGCACCTCTTCTATTGCTTTCTAGATGGGTACTCCGGCTACAATCAAATAGAGATCGCATTGGAGGATCAAGAGAAGACCACCTTCACCTACCCCTATGGCACCTTTGCCTACCGCCGCATGCCGTTCGGATTATGCAATGCTCCGGGGACTTTTCAACGATGCATGATGGGGATTTTTAGCGATATAATAGAAAAGATAGTGGAAGTCTTCATGGACGACTTTTCGGTATTTGGGGATTCATTCGAGAGATGTTTGGCAAACTTGGAGAGAGTCCTAACAAGGTGTGAGGAAAAGAATCCAGTCTTGAATTGGGAAAAATGTCACTTTATGGTGACGGAAGGAATTGTGCTTGGCCACATAGTCTCAGCGAGGGGTATTGAAGTCGACAAATTCAAGGTGGAGACAAACTCCAACCTCTCCCCGCCAAGAACTATCAAAGGCATTCGGTCATTTTTGGGCCATATAGGTTTTTATCGTTGATTCATCAAAAATTTCAGTGCATTGGCTCGTCCATTGACCAACCTCCTATCTAAGGAGGCCCCCTTTGAGTGGTCAGATGAATGTGAGGCATCCTTTAAAAAAATCAAGAGCATGTTAGTTACATCTCTGATCATGCGACCACACAATTGGGACTTACCTTTCGAACTGATGTGCGACGCGAGTGATTACGTAGTCGGTGTAGTACTTGGTCAACGGAAGGGAAATAGACCGTGTGTGATACACTATGCTAGCAAGACACTTAATAAGACCCAAATGAATTACACTACCACCAAGAAAGAATTGTTAGCTGTAGTGTTTGCTTTAGATAAATTTTGTTCATACATCATTGGTTCGCCTATTGTTGTCTTTACTGACCATTCTACCTTGAAGTACTTGTTGTCTAAACAGGATGTGAAACCAAAACTCATTAGGTGAATACTCCTCCTACAAGAATTTGACTTGACAATCAAGGACAAGAAATGAGTTGAGAACGTGGTGGCGAATCACATATCCCCGCAGGTGGTGCAAGAGGTCGATGTACACATCCTTATCCTTGACTTTTTCCCTGACGAACACTTACTTTCAATTCATTTTGTGTGTCCTTGGTATGCTGATATATGCAATTACCTTGCAACGAGACAGATTCCCCCGCAATGGAGCCTAGAAGATCGAAGACTATTTATGGCAGATGTGAAGTACTTCTACTTCGACAACCCGTATTTGTTCAAGTACTGCCCCGATCAAATCATGAGGAGATATGTACCTAAAAATGAACAGCGGGATGTCATTGCATTTTGTCATTCACAAGCTTGCGGTGGACATTTTTCAGCAAAAAAGACTTCAGCTAAAATTCTCCAATTAAGTTTCTACTGGCCCTCTTTTATCAAAGATTGTGTTTCATTTTGTAAGGCATGCAACAAATGCCAACGATTGGGTAGTGTGACCCAGAGACACATGACGTCCCTCTCCCCTGTACTTGTTATAGAAATATTTGACTATTGGGGCATCAATTTCATGGCTTCGTTCCCTATGTCATATGGTTATATGTACATCCTCCTGGCAGTGGACTATGTGTCCAAATGGGTGAAGGCCATCGCAACCAAGACTAAGGACCACCGGGTCATAGTCAAATTCCTTAAAGAAAACATCTTTTCAAGGTTTGGGATGCCTCGTGCAATCATAAATGATGGTGGATCACACTTTTGTAATAGGCCATTCGTTTCATTAATGTGCAAATATGGCGTCACTCACAAAGTATCCACTGCCTATCACCCACAAAGAAATGGCCAAGCCGAGCTAGCCAATAGGGAGATAAAGGGTATTCTAGAAAAAATGGTTAACCCCAATAGGAAGGATTGGTCTGATAGGTTGACCAATGTTCTATGGGCGTACCGTACTGCCTATAAGACTGTTTTGGGCATGTCTCCCTACCGAATTGTCTATGGAAAGGCTTGCCACCTGCCAGTCGAAATGGAACATAAAGCCTATTAGGCCATTAAAACTTTAAATTTCAACTTGAGGATGACCGGTGAACATAAGAAGTTGGAAATGAATGAGTTGGAAGAGATTCGACGAGATGCGTATGAGAGCTCCAAAATCTCAAAGGAACGAGCTAAGATCTTTCACGATAATTCCATAGTATGAAAATCATTTTTGGCCTGGTCAAAAAATGCTCTTATAAAAATCTTGCCTGTCAATTTTTCAAGGAAAGCTCCGATCTCGTTGGGATGACCCCTATCTTGTCGAGGTGGCCTACCCCAATGGAGCTGCGGATGTGAGAAACCCCGAAGATGTCCAAACATTCAAGGTCAATGGCCAAAGACTCAAGCCATTCTTTGAGGGTTTTGAAGGGAAAGAAGTGGTGGAAGATTTAACGGTTCCCGTATTCTGGATTTGATGGAGAACTAGCTAGTGTTTATGATTTTTAGTGTACAGTTACTTTCATTTACTCATGTTATTTCTATTTCATGTCACTTACTTTTGTTGGTTGTATAGCATTGTTTTCTTAGTTTCAGATCTTGGTGCTTTTGTTGAAGCTCAATCGTGAGGTGTTCTCTAACCCTATTCATTTTTTTTACTGTCCTTCATTGCATATTATATCCTTTTGTTGCACTGAGGACAATGCATGATTCTAGTTGGGGGGTGAGGTGCACCATTTGCATAATGCATAATACACCAAGGTTGTTAGGAAATTGGTGTGAAATTTTTTGTGATACTAATTTTTGCTTGCATTAGTGAAAAATATGTGACATTTTTGATGAAAAATATCTGATTGTTGATCTGTATTCCTTCATGAAAAATGTGTGAGTTAGATGCCATGTTGTTCTTTGTTGTGAACTTTGTGCACATGAGCATTCTATGGAAGTGGACCCTATGCATAAGTATCACATATGGATTGGTTTTTGAACTCAGCTGCATGTGACTCTTGAATGTGTAATTTCGGCAATTTACGAATTGGATTTATGTTTTAAGCTTGACATAAGTAGTGGAGATGAATAAGGACTTATGGAAGCTTTAGTGCCAAATCCTTTTTGGAGGAAACTAACAATTACTCAAAGAACAATTTTTCAATGTCAAATTTGTTCAATTACTCAGCGCCTGGACGTGTTGTAGGAGATGATGCAGGGGATATCGATGGCTCTTCCAACAAACATTCCCAGGCGAGCCGATCTCTGGTGGACCTCCACCTCTAGCTACTGTACCTTTCACCTTTGCCCTTTCAGCTTCCATTGTTGTTGAGGTGGGAGATTCTGATGACGATGATGATGAGGAGGAGGAAGGGAGTGAATATGATGAAGATAATGACGATGGTGGAGATGACAATGACTATGGTTGATATGACGATGACGATGATGGTGATGATGATGATGGTGATGAGGGTGATGAGTAGGATGTCCTTGTTGTTTTGCTTCTTTTCATTTCAGATTGAACATAGTAGGGTTATTTTTTGTTGGCCCAGTAGAAGTGTCTTTAGGATTTTGAGTCATTTTGTTTTGAACTCTAACCTCTTGGATTGAACTTTTGAAAGCGAATAATGAAAAATGCCATAGTTGTTTGTTTAATCTTGCCCCAGTTCATTCCATTAATTGTATTGTGTTTTTTGCATTTTGAATGTTTGGTGATTTCATGCTATTAATGCATTGTTGTAGTTTTATACTTTGTGCTTTGACAATAAAGTTTGTTAGGGAGTAGCAAAAACTCAAGTTGTGGGGTGTGGTTAGCACAAAATATTGCACATCATTTACACATTTGCACCCTTTTTATACTTGTTTTTGTGGTAAATATGGGAGAAATTGCAATATTTCTACAATTAATTAGGGTATGGTGTGTTTGCAGGCGAATAGTTGTAAATGGCATGAGTTAAGCCCTTATAGTAGTGCTTAAAGTTAATGGAGATGAAGTGGAGGCTTGGCGATGGCATGGAAGGTGAACAATACAAGATTTGAGCAAAACAAGTAAAAACCTACCAGTAAGTTTTGGCTACTGGAGTTGGTTCTACTGGAAACCTTCTGTTAGGTTTTGGCTACTAGAGTAAAACCTATCGGTAGGTTTTGCCATCAACAAACCGATAGATTTTGCTAAAAAATGCCTAAAGCCTACAACTCAAGTTGTGTCACTTGGGGGTCCCACCTATAATTCTCCTACTTGTCCCCTAACATCTCTTATACACCTACATGCCTCCCCTTGTCTAAGGTTGGACTTTGGAGGTCCAAGCATTTATGAGGAAGAGAGAGAATAGGGAAGCTTGGGAAGTTGTAGGCTATGCTTGTCCTAGCTTGCCTAAGCCATCAACTCAGCCTTATATGGATAGGAAGCCTATCACACATGCTAGATGACCTCCATGAACGAAAATGCAAGCTACCCTTCACATTATTCAGCATTTTAGAGAGAGAAGCTCAAGGAGGAAGACATAGTTTTAGAGAGAAAAGTTAGATTTTTGCATTTCTTCTACCCATTTCACTTGTAATCTTCCATAAGGCTATTGTAAGCTTCATTTATTGCACTTAATTTCATTTATTTCAAGTGCATTTCAAGTTTAGTTATGCATTGTAGATTCTACCATTGTTGTATTGAGTTTCAAGCTTTTAAAATGGGTAATAAATGCACTTTTTCATAGTTTCACTTTTCTTGCATTAATTCAAGTTCCAATCCTCATTTCTTCACAATGTCTATTTACTTTATGTATGTTTTTGCATTAAATATAAGTAGCTAAGCTTTAAGTTGGCTAATTCAAAGGAGAATTCCTCCGGGGTATGCTAAATCAACTATTTTTCATTCCTCCTCATAGCGTAAGACGATTTGGTTTGACTAGGTTGAGTGTTAACTTGGTTGTGAGTTCTTGATACACCGTAGACTTGTCACGGGGTATGCACAAATTCTTACCTCTGTTTTTTTCCCTTGCTTCCTACGAATCAATCGAATGTCTAAGCACCAGTGGAAGAATGTCTTGAGGTTATTTGGCATTCCCATTGGAATGACCTCTTTGGACTAACCAACAATTTTTTCCATTGCATTTTCTATCACAAACTTCACTTATCAAAACTCAAACTCAAGAGATTTTACACTTTTACTTTTTCACCAAAATCACCTTCAACATAAATCACCTTCCTTCCATGAGTAGACGACCTTCGAATACCATTCCAATTAAAACACAACACTCGAAAGTCTCTCTATTATTGGGGAGCACTTTTGTACACACACACATTTTCATCCACACACACGTTCACCTCATTTCTTGTATGTCATCTAAAGGAAAGTGACACTTACCTAACCATATAAGCCATACACACAACCGGATTCATGGTTGAAGATTAGGGTTGACAGAATAAATCAAGCACTTATCGTCTCCCTTTAGTGTTTAGGTCCTTCCTTGTTAATCCCCATCTTTAATGTTACTAGTTGGTACACGCATGCATTGCACGTAAATTATTTTGAGAAAATAAATTATGAGACAAAGAAAGGAAGTGAAATGAAAAAATATGCAATACAAATTAATTAGATATAAAAAAAATCCATGCATTAACTTGAATAGATTGTTTGATGGATGCAAAATGGTCAAGTTCAAGAGAAACAAAGATAGTTGTATTCCTGATGTTATAAGAAAATCAGCAATATTTGTTGAAACAATTGTGAAAAGCCTATATTGAACATAGAACCAACAATTCCTCTGGCAAATAAGGCTACCTACTCCAACTTGTAATTTGAAAGCACAAATACTCAACACACCAAATTAGTTTTTTTTTTAGTAGTATGTGCATAGAATGAGGGGGCGAGGACATCCGAACCTGTAATTTGAAGGTTTAATAGTGGGGGCGGTGACTAGTAGGCCAACCACTAACCTTCAACACAGCAAGTTTACTACATGGTTTTTATGGGTATTGGAGAGCTTTCAGCTTGTTCAACAATTACTGCGTGGAACACATAACATATGATAAGAAAAACCTAATATCCTATGAGATGTAAGGTATGTTCTTGGAAACCAATTATTGCCTCAACTGTGGTTGTTGTCTTTAGAACTGTTATACCAAAGAGATAGGGTAATTCAACAAAAGAAATTAAAAAACAAAATGTATCAACTGAAAATACTATACCACTATCCATACACCAACATATGAACCAATTTGATCTTAAAAGTGAAATATTACAAGGGTATACATAGCTCTATTTCTTTCTATAACATAAACTTGCATGCGAATTACAAAAGACCCAAAAAATACCTCTAGATCGTAACCATCTCAAAAAAAAAATAGATTAATCAATCAAAAAAAATGAAATAATTGAAGCTTACTTCCTTGAGAACCTTTATCTTCTGTGATCATCGACGCTCTTAATCATGAAACCTCAATACTTTTCTTCTTCATCCAAAATCCATCCATGATAGAAAATAAGGCCATCTTCCAACCCAGATACGACAACTTGATTAAAATCAGAGCAAAAATCACAAATGACATTTGGCTGTTGCTGAATGCATGCAATTCTTCTCGGTGTTTTTTCTAGCATCAATTTTTATTACAATTGTGTAACATTTATTTAAAAAAATCAAAACTAGAAAGCAATTATAAGAAACAGTAGAGCTGGACCTTCTTTAATTATCATATGATGTCTACAACATCTTTGATTACCATGTTTGTCCTCGAATATCTTCCATATGGGAATGAGTTGTTTGACCATGTAAACATTAAACCTATGTTAGAATATGTGAGTAAAATCCCTTGATATTGATTAATCCATGGTTGGTGGTCAAATCCGGAATATATAAAACCCAATCTGTTGGTTAAATATTGCATTATTCATGACATATATCATAAATACATTTTTTGTGAAATTATTATGTATTAAATAAAATAATGATGCATGCATACATACATAATATATTGATATAATTGGATGTTTGGGTTGAATATTTTCTAGTCAGCATGGGTGACTTGGCCAAAGGGACCCATCAAGTAGTAAAAGACAAGTCAATCCTACTTGGAGTATAATTAGCCTTCTTTGATTGCAAAGGGTTGAGAAAATATTGGTGGAGTTTAAAAAAATATTGGGGCAGTTAAGGATATTATGCTAAGTGGTAATGATTAGTTGAATGACTAGCTGATATATCTTTCCTTATAAATAAGGTTCTCTACATACAGAGAGAACACACCAAGAAAAAACTCAATTTGTGAGAAAATCCATTGAGGAAAAATCCCAACTCTATTGCTTTCATATCAAAGAGAATTTTCAACTCTAAAAGGCTAGCTCCCCATTTATCAAATTTATCAAGTTCTATTCTACAAATTTCCTACATTAGTATCAGAGCACCAGGCGGTCATGAGCAAATCTGATAAGAATCTCTGATTCTTTTATTTTATTTTTGTTTTCTCTGCCAACATTTTGCCATCACATTCTACAAAACAAAGAATTTTATTTTTGGTCAAAGATTATTTTATCCTCCAATCTTCGATTTATTGTGCACGTTCTTTGAAGTCCAAAGAACAAAGCTCAATTCTTGTATCTTTCTTGCTACTGGTGGTTCTTCAACGTGTTTGACAAAAATAACTTCTTTTATTACGTTGCTCATTCTTTTGGCACCAAATCACAGAGAATGTTGTTGGAGGTTCTTCAACAATTTTTTGTTGTGGTGTGAGATTGAGCTATTAAAAATAGATCGTGATTATAATAGATTTGAGCAATTGGTGTTGCAGTCTACTCAAAACACTATTGGAACCACATTTTGGTAACAAAATTAAATCGGGTCAATTCTAACCAATTTTACCTATTAATTTAAATTTCTATAATTTGTGAATATGGGGTCATAAGCTGCAAGTGTAAAACTTAGCAAAATTGAGAGACTTAATGGTACAAAATTTTCAACTTGAAAACGTAGAATTCGTCACATGTTATTTCAACATAAAGTTGAATATGTCATTGACACACCATACCCGAAAGAACCACCCCTTAGGGCCAGAGAGGCTACTAGAAACACCTATGAAAGATTCATAGAGAACGACAAATTGGCTAGGTCAATCTTGCTCACTTTTATGTAACCAGATTTAGAGGTTATTTTTTAGGAACATGAAATTGCTATGTCTATATTTGAAGCTATAACACAAGCCTATAGTACTGTCTCTAACACATATATTCAACTATTGACTGAAAAATATAATAAAAATTTTATGAAAGAGGATGAGTCTATTGTTGAGCATGTTAATAAACTTGTGGTAATAGCTAAAGAGTTGGCATCTCTAGGCAACCCAATTCACAATAAAATGCAAGTTTCTACTGTGTTACATAACCTTCCTAATTCATGGGAATCCATTGTGATTTCTTTGAATATGTTTGACCAATATTTAACAATGGCAAAGTTACCTATGTTGCCAGGCATTAAGGTCGAGAGAAGGGCTAAAAAGAAAACTAGTAATGTTTCAAACCTAGTTTCTAGTGCCCTATCTTCCCAATTTGTCATGGGTGCCCCATCTAATAATGTGTCAAATACTCCATATTTTCTTAAGCCAAGACAAGACTAGCATTTTAAAAGGAACAATAAGAAATATAACAAGTTCAAGAGACATAATAATTTTAAGGGAAACCAAATGGTTACTTGTTATAATTATGGGCAGCCCGGTCATTACAAAAGAAATTACACACAAAAGAAGAATGGTCAAAATTTTAAAGGATCAGGAGACATTTTGCGTGTGGTTTCTGAGTCACCTCTTACAAACTAAGACTCTCTTGCTTGGTGGATTGATTTTGTCTCTTCTTAGCATGTGGCTAAGACTAGAGATAACTTTGTTGAAATAAAGGAGGTGAAAATCGGCGACCAAAAGTTATACATGAGAAATAATACTTATTATGATGTGCTTGGAATTGGCACTATGAGAATTTCATTGCCTGGGCAAGACAACCTACTCTTGACTGATGTACTTTATACCCCCCCAATATGCGACGCAATCTCTTGTTTCTGCTACGTTTAAATAAGGGTTTTGAAGTTCCTTTTCCGTCTTCTAAAGTTTCTATTGGCAACCATGGTCATATTCTTGCATGGGGGACTAAAGTTGATGGTCTTTACTAGTGACAATAATAAAATTGGTTCTTCTTCTTCTTATATCGATGTCTCTTGTGATGTTAATGTTGATTCTATTTTATGCCATATGGGACTAGGTCTTATGTATTATAATAAAATGAAAAAGATGGCTAACATTGGATTGATTTTAAATTTAGATCTTGACTTGAAACCATATGAATCTTGTATAAGTGAAAAAATGACTAGAAAATCATTTGAAAAATTAGAAAGAGTTAAAGATTTGTTAGAATTAATACATTCGGATATTTGTGGGCCTCTAAATGTTAAAACTCATCATGGAATGGAATATTTTATTACTTTCACAAATGACTATTCAAGATATGGTTATATATTTACTAAAGAATAGATCGGACGCCTTACAAAAATTTATTGAATTTAAGGCGAAAGTAGAAAACCAACTAGGCAGAAAAATTAAAATACTAAGGACGGATCAAGGTAGTGAATACATGGATGAAATTTTAGAATCTTTTGTAAATAAAATCGAATAATATATCAATTAACAATTTCATATAGACCTCAACAAAACGGTGTGGCCAAAAGGAGAAATAGAACACTTCTTGACATGGTTAGATCTACGCATAATCATGTACACTTAAGCACTACATTTTGGGGTGAGGCTATTTCTACCATCATTTATATTCTTAATAGATTATCATCTAGAACAACAGGAATGCCACCATATGAAATTTGGAGGGGTACAAAACCAAGCCTTTAAAACTTAAAAGTTTGGGGTAGTTCGGCTCATGTTAAAATTTTAAGACCTAATAGAGGGAAATTAAATCCTAAATCAATAAAATGTACTTTTATTAGATATTGTGAAAATTCTATTGGCTATAGATTTGTAATTCACCAAAATGATGGATCAGTGGGAGTCATTGAAAGTAGAGATAATTTTTCTTTGATGACTTAGATAAAATTGAGAAATTGGTTGAACTACTTGAAATTACTAAAGAAAATGAAAACATACAACCATAAGAGCAAATAATAAAAGAACCTCCATCCACGGATACTTTAACTAAAATACAAAGGGAAAGACATCCACCTAGCTACTTAAAAGATTATTATGCATTCAATATTGAAGAAATTCCAAATGACCCTCTTGATTTTAATGATGCTATGAATTCAACTGATCATTTAAATTGGTGAGAAGAAATTGAAGAAGAAATAGAATCTATAGAGAAAAACAAAGTTTGGGTGTTAGTTGATTTATCGATAGATAGAAAAGCAATTGTTTGTAAATGGGTCCTTAAAAAGAAATTTAAATCGGATGGATCTATAGATAAATATAAAGCTCGACTAGTAGCTAAAGGATACACACAAAAGGATGGAATAGATTATGATGAAACCTATTCTCCCGTAGCTAATTTACCTCAATAAGAATATTAATGTCCTTGGTTGCATACTTAAACCTAGAGTAACATCAAATGGACATTAAGCCTGCTTTCCTTAGTGGTGAACTTAAAGAAGAAATTTATATGTATCAACTGCAAGGATATGAAATTGAAGATAAAGAAGATAAATTTTACAAGTTCAATAAGTCCTTATATGGTTTAAAACAATCCTCAAGGTAATGCTATAATACTTTTCATAATGTAATTATATCTTATGGTTTTGTTCCAAAAACTATGATCAATGTATATGTACTTGAAATAGTGGGAGTTACTATATTATTCTTTCTTTGTATGTGGATGACATTTTACTAGCAAAAAATAATATAAATATAGTCTTAGAAATAAAATATTGGTTAAACACCAAGTTTGAAATGAAAGATATGGGTGAAGCACATTATGTACTTAGAATTAAAATTTCTAGAGATAGAAAGCAAAGAAAATTTAGTTTGTCCCAAAAATCTTATTTGGAAATATTTTACAGAAATTTAAAATGGATTCTTGTAAGCCTATTGAATCACCCATTTATAAATGAGCAAAATTGTCTAAGAATATGGCTGATTTGAACAAAATATTGCACATAATGTATGCTTTTATACCCCTTTTATACTTGCTTTTGTAGTGGAAATGGGAAGAAATGCAATTAATCAAACAATTAATGAAGTTTTTGTATGATTGTAGGTAAAGAGTTGGGTATGGCTTGAGTTAAGCCCCAATTATAGTGCTCAAAGTCAATGCCGATGGGGGATGGCTTAACGGGAGGCCTAGAAGCTGTAAAAAACAAGAAAAAGACAAGTCAGGACAAAACCTTTCAGAAGATTTGGTTATCGACCTTCCAGAAGGTTTGCACACTTGACAACTTCTACCTCTGCCTCTGCTAAAACCTTCTAGAAGAATTTGCACACTAGAAAAAACCTTCCGAAACGTTTTGTTTCAACCTTCCGGAAGGTTTAGCCAAGAAACGTCAGACACCTGCAACTCAAGTTCTGCCACTTGGGGGTCCCACCTAGGATTCTCCCACATATCCCCTAGCATTTTATACATATATACATGCCTACCTACACCCTAAAGTCAGCTTTGGAAGATTGAGGACGGGAAAGGAGGAAAGAGAAGAAAAGAGGCATGATGGGTGTAGGCTAAGCTCGTCCTAGCTTGTCCAAGCCATAAACTCACCTCCCATTGATTCGAGACCTGCACACACAGGCTATAGGAGCCTCATGGATGAAAATGCATGGGAGTTACACCATTAGAGAACATTATTCATCATTTTCGATAGAAAGCTCAAGGAAGAAGACATAGTTTAGAGAGAGACAGTTTGGATTTTTGCATTTTATTACCCATTTCACTCGTAGTAAGTTGTAATACTCTTGTAACCTTCATTTATTGCACTTTAATGTCATTTATTTCAAGTTTATTCCAAGTTTAGTCATCTACCTTTGAATCTACCATTGTTACATTTAAGTTTTTCTTCTCAAGCTTTTCAAATGGATATTAAAATGCAGTTATGTTTGTAGTTAACATTTCCTTAGATTAAGACAAGTTTTAATCTCCATTTCATTACCATGTCTCTTTACACATTGTATGTATTTGCAATTAATATGAGTAGCTAAGTTTTAAGTTGGTTAATCCAAAGGAGATTTCCTCTTGAGTATGCTAAATTAACTTTCATCCATTCTTCTTCATAATGTAAAGTGTTTGGTTTGACTAGGTTGAATGCAGATGTGGTTGTTAGCTCATGATACACTGTAGACTTGTCACGGGGTATGCTTGAGCCTACACCTACACTTTAGTCCCTCTCTTCCTACGAATCAATCGAACACCTAGGCACTATTAGAAGAAATTTTTGAGTTGATTTGGAATTCCCATTGGAATGACCCCTTTGGATTAGCCAACCTTGTTTCCATTGCGTTTTAATTAAAATCTCACTCACCAAAACACAAAATCACAAGATTTTACATTTTTCCATTTTCACAAAATCACCTTCTCACAATTTGACCATCCATCCCTGAGGTGATGACCTTGGAATGCCCATTTCAAATAAAACATGACACTCAAAAGTATCTCTTTGCTTGGAGAGCACTTTTGACCACACATTCACATTTTCATCCGCAAACACATTTTTTCCATTTCTAGCATTGAACCTGATGGAGAGTGACACTCACCTGCACACATAAGACATATACACTTATTCTAGGTTAGTGTTTGGAGATTAGGGTTAACGTGATCAAACATTTTTGGTGCCATTGCTGGGGAAGGCAAAGTGTTTAATTAAAAGGTGATTTCGGACAACAGAGGCAAGTCCTGTAATTCTCATCATGGGCTGAGGTACGTTGCTCCTTGTATATACTTTTGTTTACTTTTCATTTCAATTGTAGATATTATTTTTGCATGTGGGGACGGGATGACTAAAATAGATTTGTTAGATGGCCCCTCGAATCTAATATGAATCTTGAGCAAGACCCATTTGAGGATATCGGTGATAATTTCAAGGATGAGGAGGCTAATGTTCCAAGGGGTGGGGGAATGTAAAACCCTAGAATGCTAAACCTTCAAATGCATTTTCCCTCCCAGGAATGAGGGAAACAATATCCCAACTGATCCTCTGACGAGGTCAATGTAGGATTATCTCCAGCCCACCCGTAGCACCACTCTCTCATGCATTCTTTTACCAGTCTAAGCTCATGCCTTCCTAGTTAAATAGGGAATGTTATAACTAATTCCTCAATTCCATAAAATTGAAAGAGAAAATCCTTATTTTCACATTAAGGAATTTGAGGAAATAGTTGCAACCTTCCTCACTAATCATGCCATGGAAGACATACCTCGCATGAAATTGTTCCCTTTTTCCCTTAAAGAAAAATCTAAAATGTGGTTGAATTCCTTGAAGTTTCGATCAATAAGCTCTTGGACACAAATGATTTTCGAGTTTTTGAACAAATTTTTTCCTATGCCTAAGACCACCAAACTTAAAAAGCAAATTCAAAATTTTTCAAAAAATCCCAATGAGCAATTTTATCAATGTTGAGATCACTACAAGAAATTGCTACAATCCATTCCAAATTATGGTTTTGAACCATGACAATTGGTGAGTTTCTTCTACGAAGGGATTACACCGGGCCATGGAAAGTTGTTAAACAAGGATCCTGATGAGGTCCTAGAATACTTCAATTCATTGGCATAAAATGCACAATCTTGAGATATCACAAATCCCACCGATGTACCGAGGTCTTCTCAGGGTAATAATCAACCAAGGGGGGGGGGGACAGATGTACAATTTAAGGGATTAGGAAGACTTGCTTTCCAAAATCACTAAATTGTCTCAAAAAGTGGAGATTATTAACGTCAATAGCAGACATGAGGTGTCCAACATTTCCAAGACCGAAGAATTTTGCTCTATTTGTGAGAGTGTTGAGCATTCCATATCGGAGTGCCCTAACATTCCAATACTTAAAGAGGTGTACCATGAGCAAGTCAACGCCTTCAATCAACGTAGGCAATCATTCTCCCCATACTCTAGCACATACAATATGGGTTGGAGTTATCACCCGAACTTCTGTTGGAAGAATGAGAATCCCATTCCCCACAGATCTAGTTCATATTCACCTCCTATGCCTCCCAAGCAAAATCAATACCATGGTCTAGGTCATTCATCTAGATCCCAATACCCCTGGTTCAATCCACAAGGTTTTCCACAAAACCCACCTCCACAAAGTTTGGGTCAGCAAGGACCATCCAACCCACCCACCTACCAACCGCCTCATAAAAGAAATTTGGAGGACGTGGTGCACCAATTCATCCAAAGCCAAACCACCATCAACAATGAAACCGCCACCACTTTTAATGACATTCAAACTCAAATCACAAAATTGACCAATGCCATAGGCTCGTCACAATAAGAGAAGGGGAAATTCTCCAATCAACCCCAAGAGAACCCTAGGGGTCAACACGTGATAGAGTCATACGAGCCCACCAAAGAGAGTTGTGAGCAACTCAAGGCGGTCACCACCCTTAGGAGTGGCAAACAAGTTGACAAGACCATTTTGCCGAAAGTCTCACCAAAGGCCACACTGGAATAAAGAGAAAGAGATTAAGGGCAATTCTGAGGGGGGTGAGGTGAATGAAAAAGAAAAAATTGTTGATGTTAATGTGCATGCATGTCTCATTCCAGCCCTTTTCCCCAATGTTTGACGCCACCCGTGAAGTTGAGTAACTATTCTGACATTATTGAAATGTTTAAGTTGGTTAAAATCAACATCCCACTCCTTGGTGCCATAAATCCAATAATGTGCCAAGATTTTGAAAGATTTGTGTACCGTGAAGAGGAAGTTGAATGTACACAAGAAGACATTCCTCACCGAGCAAGTGAGCTCAATCTTGAGGACTAACACACCGCTAAAGTTCAAAGAACCCAACTGCCCAACCATTGTTATCACATTAGAAAATTACTAGGTGGAGCAATCACTTCTTGACCTGGTGGCAAGTGTTAATCCCTAACCCTATTTGGTGTACCAACAACTCTAACTTGAAGAGTTGAAGCCAACTCCAATCACTCTGTAATTGGCAGATCACAGCGTTAGAACACGAAGGAGAGTAGTTGAGGATTTCTTAGTTCAAGTTGATAATTTCTATTTCCCTATTGATTTTATTGTACTTGATACTCATCCAGTTGTTAAACCTAGCTCACAAATTCTTGTCATACTAGGTAGATCATTCCTTGCTATGTCTAAAGCCATGATTAATGTAGGAATGGACAAATGGTGCTTGCTTTCGGGAATATAACAATGGACCTCAACGTGTTCAACTTGTACAAGCAACCGGGTGATGAAAAATAAATACATGAGATCAATAAAATTGACACCCTGTTGGAGTATCACTTGGAGCTATTGACCACTTTGAAGTTAGGGGACGAGGAGATTGTTGATCAAGAGGAGCCAGAAAGTTTACAAGGGGTAGAAAAATGGATCCCTACATTTGAGAAGCTTCCACATCAAGAGAAGATAATTCTTTTCATCCAATGTACAAACTCTGAACTTGGAGTTGAAGCCTTTGCCATCAAACCTCAAATATTCATTCTTAGGGGAGCACAATACTTTTTCGGTGGTCATAAGTTCTTCATTGGAGTTGAAACACGAATATGATCTCTTGAGAGTGTTGAGGAGGTGCGAGGGAGCAATTGGTTGGACAATTGTCGATATTAAGGGGATAAGCCCCCTCATTTGCACACACCGCATCTACCTATAAGAAGACTTCAAGCCGTCTTGACAACCCCAAAGAAAGCTAAATCCTATCATGAAGGATGTGGTAAGGGATGAGGTACTCAAATTACTTAAAGTGGGCATCATCTTTCCAATAGCCGACAGTAAATGGGTGAGTCCCACTCCAATAGTGCCAAAGAAATCGGGGGTCATCGTGGTTGCAAATGAAGAGAACGAGTTGATTTTGACAAGAGTAGTCACTGGATGGAGAGTGTGTATCAACTATAAAAAACTCAAATCTTGCACAAGAAAGGATCACTTCCCTTTGCCATTCCTCAAACAAGTATCGGAAAGAGTAGCCAGACACTTGTTTTATTGTTTCTTGGATGGTTACTCCGACTACAATAAAATTGAGATCACTTTGGAATACCAAGAGAAGACTACATTCACGTGTCCCTTCGGCACCGTTACTTATCGCTGAATGTCATTTGGGTTATGTAATGCCCCAGAAACATTTCAAAGATGTGTGATGAAAATTTTTAGCGACATGGTGGAGAAAATGATCAAAGTCTTAATGGATGACTTTTTCGTATTTGGGGACTCATTTGAAGGTTGTTTCGAGAACTTGGATAGAGTACTTGAGAGATGTGAGGAGAAGAAATTGCTTCTCAGCTAGGAGAAGTGTCACTTCATGGTGACATAAGGGATAGTGCTCGGGCACATTATTTTGGCAAAAGGGATTGAAGTTGAAAAATTCAAGGTTAATGCAATTTCCAACCTCCCACGCCAAAGGTCTTCAAAGACATCAGGTCGTTTCTTGGCCATGCTGATTTTTACCGTCATTTTGTAAAAGATTTTCGTGCATTGGCATAACCCTTGACCAATTTTCCTTCCAAAGATGTCCCATTTGTGTGGTCAGATAATTGTGAGGCATCATTTAAAAAACTAAAAAACATGCTCACTACACCTCCAATTATGCGACCACCAAAGTGGGATTTACCATCTGAGCTCATGTGCAACACCAGTGATTACGCGATCGACATTATGCTTTGTCAACTGGATGAAAAGAGACCATATGTAATATACTACACTTGTAAGACTCTGAATGAGGCACAAATGAGTTGCACTACCACTGAAAAAGAGTTGCTAGCCATAGTATTTGCATTGGATAAATTTTGATCTTACATCATTGGTTCACCTATTGTAGTTTACACTAATCACTCTACTTTGAAGTATCTTTTGTCTAAGCAAGACACAAAATTAAAACTCATTAGTTGGATCCTCCTCCTACAAGAATTCAACTTGACAATCAAAGACAAAAAGGGAGTTGAGAACGCGGTGACGAACTATTTGTCTCGACTTCTAGTTCAAGATGTTGAAGAGCATATTCCTATCCCAGACTCTTTTCCTGATGAGCATTTACTTTCCATTCATTCTATTTGTCCTTGATATGCTAACATTTGCAATTATCTTGCTATATGACAAATTCCACCGCATTGGAGCCTAGAGGATAGATAAAGATTTATGGCGAATGTGAAGTACTTTTACTTCAAAAATTTGTACTTTTTCAAATACTTCCATGACCACCTCATGGGGAGATGCGTACCTGAGAATAAACAATGGGACGTCCCTGTATTATGCCATTTCGAAGCTTGCAGTGGACACTTCTCTTCCAAAAAGACTTCGGCTATGGTTTTGCAATCCAATTTTTATTGGCCTTCTTTAATTAAAGATTATGTTTCCTTTTGCAAAGAATGCGATAAGTGCCAGAGATGGGGTAGTGTGACCCATAGGAATATGATGCCCTTGTCCCCCATGTTAGTAATTGAGATATTCGATTATTGGAGCATTGAATTCATGAGTCTATTCCCTATGTCTTTTGGCTACCTTTATATTTTGCAAACGGTGGATTATGTGTCCAAATAAGTAGCGGTCATTCCAACAAAGACCAATGACCACCGAGTCGTGGCCAAGTTCCTAAAAGAAACATCTTTTCGAGGTTTGGGATGCCTTGAGCAATGATAAGTGATGGTGGTTCTTATTTCTGCAATAAGAATTTTGCATCCTTAATGCATAAGTATGGCATCACACACAAAGTTTCCACCACTTATCACTCATAAACCAATGGCTAAGCTGAGTTGGCCAATAGGGAGATCAAGAATATCCTAGAGAAAACAGTGAACCCTAATAGGAAGGATTAGTCACTTAGGCTGACCGATGCCCTATGGGCTTATTGCACTGCTTACAAGACCATTCTAGGTATATCACCCTATAGGCTCGTATATGGCAAGGTTTTTTATATGCCTATTGAAATGGAGCACAAAGCCTATTGGGCCATCAAGACCTTAAACTTCAACTTGAGAATAGCTAGAGAGAATTGAAAATTGGAGTTGAATGAGTTGGAGGAGATTCGTAGAGATGCATAGGAGAGCGCAAGAATTTCAAGAAAATCATTTGAGTCCAGACAAAGAGTGCTCTTGTATAATTATCGACTCTCCATTTTTCAGGGAAAATTCTGATCCCATTGGAATGGCCCCTATCTTGTTAAGGTGGCCTACCCTAATGGAGTCGTGGAAATCACAAACCCCAAGGATGGTAAAATATTCAAGGTCAATGGCCAATAACTTAAGCCATTCTTTGAGGGTTTTGAGGGTCAAAAGATGGAGAAAGAGTTGGTGGATCCGGTTTACCCTGACCTTTTGGAGGAATAATTGTTCATGTAGATTTTAGTGTACAGTTGCTTTCTTTTAACATTTACTTTCCAAGTTATTTTGTGTACTTACTATCATTCTTGTGTAGTTTTCATTCATTAAATGTGAAAATTATAGTGTGTTTGTCAAAACCTCCATACGAGGTGTTCTCTAGCTCTACTTATTTTTTAAAGTCCTTCAATGCATAACAAATATTTTTGTTTCATTGTGGATAATGCATGAATCAAGTTGGAGGGGTGAGGTGCAACATTTGTATGATACACCAATTTTCGTGAATTTTTTTTGTTGATGATACCAATTTTTGTGGTGAATTCACCTTTTACATGTTCTACAGATTTTTTGTTTAGGAATACTTAAGATATATGTGAAAATTTTGAACATTTTTGTGAAAATATCTGAATGTTGACCATTCCCCCATTCAAAGTGTTGTGGGCTTATTAATATGTTCATCGTTGCTTTGAACTTTGGATACTTGAGAGCATCATAGAAGTTTATCCTATTGCTAAGAGTATCAAATATCTATTTGCTTTTGAACTCACCCATAAGTGCACCTTGAATGTGTAATTTCAATAATTTACCAATTGAGTTCACATTTCAGAGCTTGACACGAATAGTGGAGATGAATAAGTACCCATGAGAGCTTTAGTGCCAATCATCTTTGTTGGAGGGAAATTACATTTACTCAAGGAACAATTCTTCAAATTTCAAATTTGTTCAATAATCTCATTATGCTTGTTTTGGTTAGAGTGCATTTGGGTAGTTGATTGACTTGTCTTGAAATGCATAATGCTCCCCCATGCTTATCTAGAGATGATCTTAGGCCATTGTTGATTTATTTGGGCCTTAGCCTTTTTCTTGTGAAATTCAATCCCTAGTGCCATGGTTGAGCCTTGTTAAAAATTTGTTTCCATGCCAGACATTTAACCAAGGCGGTGCAAAATGATAAAAATTTACCGCACCTTGGTTGTTCCGAGAGCTGACCATGATTGACCATAAAAGAGAAGGAATGATGATGTGAAAACCCAACAAAAGGGATTAATGATGCGGATTTCAAAAACATTGAATGAAAAAGATTGAGAAATCCCAGAAAAAGGAGAGAGAAAGGGGTGAACGAAGAAAAGAATGATCAAAGAAAAAGGAAAATGTTAAGGAAAAGAAGAAAAATAAATAAAGAGTGAAGTGTTGGTGTTAGACTGGAAATCCCATAAAAGGGTGATCTTTTGAAATAAAGGTCATTCACCAGGAACAACCCTCTTTGTTATCCTTTATCCTTCCTTTCATTTGCCTCAATATCACCCCAAGGCCCCATTATAACCCCTTAAAGTGCTACATGATATGGGGTAAGCATGGGGAAAGCACACTTTTAAAGAAAAAGAAAGGTTGATTTAACTATCTAGTGCCCTAGCATTCCTTTCATGAGATTATGCCAAGGTTGTTTCATTTTTATGCATGAACTTCATTTTTGGACTATATGTGACTATACTTTGTTTCGTACACATGATTCTATCTCATATACACACATAGAGCATGCCAAGATAACTATAGTGTGATTCATTGTTGAGAGACACCCTTGATGAGAGTTTTATTGAAGCTGAATTTAGACAACTGAGTGAATGTGAATCCTGTTGGGTAAATTCTTAAATTACATGTGCACACCACACACACACGAGTTTGACAATGAATGTGTAGGTCCATAACCTAGAATAAAATTTAAAGCCATGGTGATGTTCATGTACGATTAGTTTGGGTATTTGAATAATGTCGTCATGTAGCCCTATCCTTGTGGGATGGGGGAATATTCCTCAAATTTTTGATATTGGGAAAATTTAGGAATGCCTTTACTATTTGAATCTATGCTTTGCATTTTGGGTATTCATTTTGGTAGTTAAACTTAAAAATCTATGTCTTGTATTTTGAAAGCATCTAAATTTTAAATCATATTGCAATTTTGGAAATGAATTTGGCCATGATCACTCAATTATGGTTCATATTTGTGGTTCAAGTTTTTGGTAGAGTAGATGTCATAGATAGATTGTTAGAATGTTTAGGAGTAGAAATAAGTTGGAATGGAAATGAGATTTGGAGCACAGGATTTTTTTTTGCAAAAAGGCAAAACCTTCCAGAAGGTTTGGTTATTAACCTTCCAGAAGGATTTTTCTAGTGCACCAACCTTTTGGAAGGTTTTGCACAGAAATCTAAAAATGAGGGTTTTAAGTTCATTTATTCAGTCTAACTTTTCATTTGCCCTCTTCCATCTGACTTCCCAAGCATCTCTCTCTCCCTCAAAGTTTCTCTAATCTCCTCTAAAATCCATAGAACTCTTAACCACCACCCAAATCTTCCATATTTCACTACTAGGGTTGTTTATTACTGAATTTTTGCCAAAATTTGTGGATTGCTCACTAAACCCTAGTTTTTCCCCCAATTTTCATTTCTCTCATTTTCTCTCCAAAGTTTTGATTCCAAGAGTAGTGTGGAGGGCCCTAGTAGTGGAGAGAGGGGAGAGAGGACGACAAAAGCAAGAAATGATGCTCACAATCAAAGGATTGAGAAGAAAAATGTCACTTGTGAGGGTTTGTGGATAGGCCCACTCTTGGGTCGAATAACGAAGTGGTAAGGATAATAGAAGGTCATGGGCTTGGGATTTGGTTTGAGCTGGTTAGTTCTACAGGAAGTTGAATGTGGTGGATGACGATGGTTGCATTCTTAAGACGAATGTGAGGGGGAAGACGTTTGACTTGACCTCAAATTTGATTCGCACCTTGATGAAATACCAGAGGCCTCCCCTTAATACCCCCGTCTACCCACATAATGTCCAACGAAGAAAAACATTCTCTGAGTATGTACAACTTACCTAAGGGACAACTCTAGTCGGGGGCCTCAAGCAATCATACAGGGTCATAAACAAGATCCTGCACTATAATCTGAGCCCTCAGGGTGCAGAGAAGAACCCTAATGTGGAAAAGCTCGCCCTTCTACATGCATCCATGACTGGGAAGAGAACGGACGTGACACTATTAATTTGGGAGTTCATGAAGGAGTTCGCCCATGCTGTAAATCTGAAGGCGAATCTCCCTTTTTGCCAATCTTATCACTTGGATGTGTTCCCACAGCAAGGTCAAGGCCTATGCACATGATGTGTTGCTACCCCATGGGGTTGGCACTATTGGGAAATCAAGTAGCAGTAAGAGGGCAA
The DNA here is from genome assembly GCA_963454935.2 of Ilex paraguariensis. NCBI lineage: Eukaryota > Viridiplantae > Streptophyta > Magnoliopsida > Aquifoliales > Aquifoliaceae > Ilex > Ilex paraguariensis. The sequence continues at coordinate 3,413,783 of CAUOFW020003946.1, forward strand.
TAAGGACTAGGGGTGAAAGTGCTAGAGCCTCAGGACCTGAGCCATCCTCTGTTGGGTCGTCTACTTCTGGGCCTTCTACCCCTATCCCGATTTGTACTGTGTCACAAGGCTTGGATTCCTTGGAGAGGACAATGTATGGGATTTCTTTGATGGTGACCCGGATCTTTGAGCACACCTTTTTAGGTGAGCCAATCTCTGATGGACCTTTACCTCTGCACCTATGGCTTTTACTATCGTCGATGTGGAGGGTTTTGACAATGACGACTCGGGTGATGAGGAGGAGGAGATGGATGAGGACGATGAGTAGTTGTGTCGTTGTGTTGTTTGTTATTTCTTTTTGTTTTAGTTGTATATGTCGCACAGATAGGTTTAGAATGATCGGCCTAGTAGAAGTTTCTCTAGGATTTTGGGCCGTTTTGTTTTTGAATTCTAAATCCTCGTATTGAACTTTTGAATGTAATTATTGAAAAGTACCACAGTTGTTTGTTTTATCTTGTCCAAGTCTATTCCTTTAATTGCATTGTGATTTTTACATTTTGATTGTTTGGCAATGTATGTGTGAAAATGGATTGTTGCAGTTTTACACTTTGTGGTTTGAAAATAAAGTTTTCTAGGGACTAGCAAAACTCAATTTGGGGGTGTGATTAGCACAACATATTGCACATCATGTATGCTTTCATGCCTCTTTTATACTTGCTTTTGTGGTGAAAATGGGAAGAAATGCAATTAATCAAACAATTAAAGAAGTTATTGTGTGATTGTAGGCAAAGAGTTGGGTATGGCTTGAGTTAAGCCCCCATCGTAATGCTAAAAGTCAATGGAGATTGACTTAACGGGAGGCTTGGAAGGTGAAGAAATCAAGAAAAAGGCAAGTCATGAGAAAATATTCCAAAAGGTTTGGTCATCAACCTTCCAAAATGTTTGCGCATAGGACAACTTCTACCTCCGCCCTTGCTAAAACCTTTCGAAAGGATTTGCACACTGGATAAAACCTTCCAGAAGGTTTTGCTTTGACCTTCCAGAAGGTTTGGGTTAGAAATGCCAAACACCTGCAACTCAATCTCTACCACTTGGGGGTCCCACCTAGAATTCTCCTACACACCCCATGACATTTTATACATATATACATGGCCACCTACACCCTAAAGTCAAATTTGGAAGATAGAGGATGAGAAAGGAGAAAAGAGAAGGAAAGAGGTATGGTGGGTGCAGGCTATGCTTGTCCTATCTTGTCCAAGCCATCAACTCACCTCCCATTGATGGGAGGCTTGCACACACAGGCTATAGGTGCCTCATGAACGAAAATGCAAGGGAGTTACACCATAAAGACTATTATTCAACATTTTAGAGAGAGAAGCTCAAGGAAGAAGACATAGTTTAGAGAGAGAAAGTTTGGATTTGTGCATTTTCTTATCATTTCACTTGTAGTAAGTTGTAATGCTCTTGTAACCTTCATTTATTGCACTTTAATATCATTTATTTTAAGTGTGTTCCAATTTTATTCATGTATCTTTGAATCTACCATTGTTACATTTATGTTTTTCTTCTCAAGCTATCCAAATGGGTATTAAATGCACTTATCTTTGTCGTTAACTTTCCTTAGAGTAAGAGAAGTTTTAATCTCCATTTTATTACCATTTTTCTTTACACATTGTATGTCTTTGCATTTAATATGAGTAGCTAAGTTTTAAGTTGGTTAATCCTAGGGAGATTTCCTTTGGGGTATGCTAAATCAACTCTCCTCCATTATTCCTCGTAGTGTAAAGTGTTTGGTTTGACTAAGTTGAGTGTGGATGTGGTTGTGAGCTTTTGATACACCGTAGAATTGTCACAAGGTATGTTTGAGCCTACACCTCCACTTTAGTCCCTCACTTCCTACGCATCAATTGAACACATAGGCACCATTGGAAGAATGTTTTGAGTTGATTTGGCATCCCATTGGAATGACCCCTTTGGATTAGCCAACCTTGTTTCCATTACATTTTAATCAAAATCTTTGTCACCAAAACTCAAATTCAAAAGATTTTACACTTTCTCATTTTCACAAAATCACCTTCACATAATTTGACCATACTTCCATAAGGAGACGACATTGGAATACCCATTTCAAGTAAAACACCACACTTGAAAGTGTCTCTTCGCTTGGAGAGCATTTTGCACACAAATTCACATTTTCATCCACACACACGTTTTTCTACATTTCTAGCATTGAATTCAAGGGAGAGTGACACTCACTTACACACATAAGCCATATACACTTAGTATGGGTTAGTGTTTTGAGATTAGGGTGAACGCGATCAAGCAATTACTCCTAAAACTGAAGAGGGAATACAAGAAATGAAATCTAAAACCTACGTAGATGTTTGTGCAGTACACTGGATCTTAGCTATGTTCTTGGTTTGATTAGTTGACATCAAAGTGGTCCGGTTCACCTCATTGGTTAGTTTTGAAACGTGTACTTAGATACATACAAGGCACATTATATTTTTTATTAACATATCAAGCTGATGATATAAATGTAAATATTTAGTGTAATGCTGATTTTGCTAGTGATATTGATGATAGAAAATCCACCACGGGTTATACATTTATTTTGGGTGGTGGTGCTATTTCATAGTCTAGTAAAAGGCAAGGTTGCATAGCTAAAAGTACTATGAAGGCTAAATATGTTGCTTGTAGTATGACTGTTTTTGAGACCATATGGTTGAAATGGTTTCTAACTGATTTAAATCTTACCTGTGTAAATAATATACCTATTCATATTTTTTCTGATAATGAGACCGCGATAAAAACCATTAAAAATGGGGAAATTAGACTCAAAGGTAAGCATATTAAAGTACAATATCACTATATAAGTGATATAATACAAAAAGAACATGTTACTATTGATTATCTTTGTGCAAAAGATATGGTTGCAGACCCATTGAAAAAACCTATTGGAACTGAAGAATTTAAACAACATGCCGTTGCTATGGGTTTAAGTTATGAATGAACATCTCGGGCTTGTATCCAAGTGGGAGATGTTAGAATATGTGGCTAAAATCCCTCGATATTACATTGATATAATTGGATGTTTGGGTTGAATCTTTTCTAGTCAGCATGGGTGACTTGGCGAAAGACCCATCAATTAGTGAAAGACTAGTCAATCATACTTGGAGTATAATTAGCCTTCTTTGACTGCAGAGGGTTGAGAAAATATTGGGGGAGTTGAGAATATTATGTTGAGTGGTAACGACTAGTTGAACGGCTAGTTGATATGTCCTCCCTTATAAATAAGGTTCTCTGCATACAGAGATAACACACCAACAAAACACCCAATTTGTGAGAAAACCCATTGAGGAAAAATCCCGACGTTATTGCTTTTATATCAAAGAGAGTTTTTAACTCTCAAAGGCTAGCTCCCCATTCATCAAATTTATCTAGTTCTTTTCTACAAATTTCTTACAACCTACACATAGAAACAATAACTTATTTGCTTTAGTAGTCATTTATATTGAGTTTTCTATTCCTTCCAAGTAAAATGGAAAAAAAAAAATGATCTCGTATGCTATGGTGTGGTTAGGAGGCACTTGGAATTCACAAAAAAGAAAATTTACTTTCCTAAATTACTTGATTAAAGGATTAAGGCTTGGTTCTCAATAAACACTCAGACTATTTTATGAGTTCATAATACATGGTCAATATCACAATTGGTTTTGTAAATCAAATGAAAATGGAAACTGAGATAGTTTAGAAAGCTTCAACTTCATACATTAAAACATTTTTCTAGTGTTTTCTTATTCTTTTGGAAATTATTTTTTTTCCCAACAATTGATTACTTTTGCATATTAAATGTTTTTAATTCAAAAAAATTGCACCTATGGTGACAATAATGACAAAACAACTTTCAATGATTTATTACTTTTCTTGCTCATCTATCCTGAAGCCGATGCTCATGTCTATTTGGGTTTGGTTGTTACTTAAGTTGTTTCATTCATATATATTTCCTTTTTGATGTCATATATTTCATATCTATGTCCATCTCTTTCCTAAAATAATTTATGATCTAGGTTGTTCTAGGTGGGTTGGTGTGTGTTAAGGGTGAGTTGCCTTCAAAAAGAGAAAGACATAGGGTGTGTTGATTTGCTACTGTGAGTTCATGTGTGCAGTCGTGACATGTGTGAGTGCAAAATGCATGTTTCAACTAGGCTTAGGACACCGGTTGACATATGTTGTGTGTAGGCAATGATCATTTCATTGTGAATGGGTACAGGAATATGTATTGCTATCAATGAACTTGTAGACCTTGAACATCTCATTGGGAGTCCTGTCATTGAAGTGCTTCTTATTTCGCTTGTTGTCATTCAATAGAATTGAAGTAGCAAAAATTTCCAAACAAAATATACATGAAAAATTTAAGGAAAAAAAAAAACTATAGATGAAAATTAAGCAAATTAAAAAAGAATATGATTGTATGTAGCCTCAATAAGGAAAAAATGTCAAGACCAAATTCCATAAGTCACGATTAAAATAAAGATAACCTACAAAAATTGACAAACTGAATTAAATAAAAAAAAGAAAGGAAAAAAACCCAAAGCTAGTCAAAATTAAGGGAAAAATAGTGCACTGTATGTAACACATAAATCCATACCAATCCCGTATTAAATTCGAGAAAATTGATGTCAAAGAAATCCAATACTGCTAACACCTAGATCCTATCTCAAACGTTAGATGCGAAGGAATGATCAACATGGATTTGAGACAAAGCAACGTAGCCATGGACAGAGTAACTAAAATAACCAAGAAATTAAGAATATAAAGTTAATCAATAAAATAAGGAGCATAGAAAAATGACCGGTCAGTGTATCCTTATTAGAAAACACATGTCAAGCTTGATTACTTGCAATGCCTTGAACAAAAAAAATCTGGTATACAAATAATAGCTCCATTCGAAATAAAAAGACCAGTTTCGAGAAACCAAAACCAAGAAAGAATACTCGATACTTTGATTTAAAATGACAAAAACCTACTATAGTAAAGCTTAAATACAAGAAGAGAACAATTTGAATAGTATTTAATGAGAGGTAAACCAAAAGCTCACACAACTCAATGTAAGAAAGAAAATGCCAAAAAACAAACACAAAGTCGAAACAACACCCTAAATAACCAAGATCTAAAAAACTTATTAATAACATAAGCTAAAATAAGAACACCAAATCTGTGCATATATTCAACTACATGCAATTCAGGAAAATTAGATGGCTCCATTATTAACATTCGCCTCCATTCACATCAGAAAAACATATAGAATTAGCAATAACCAAATGGATTCACATAGTTTATGCTAGAATTTTACTGCACCTAAGTAACCAATGCAAAGTCCTCACTATAAACGTCAACAAAGGCATACAACTTGCATTGTTTTGCCAAACAAGTAAAACACATGAACCTCTATTGAGCTATAATAAACAAAGTGTAGACTATAGAACTTTCAACCTAAGAAGAAGTGTACACCAATTCCCAATCCCACATGTTATATTAGAAAACATATTCAAAATCCTCCTCCTTTTCTGATTAAATGATAGAGATGGTGGGACAGGGACATGTTGCATAGTGGGGATAAAAGATAAGGATAAATTGAAAATTTTTTAACTTCAAATTGTAACAAGTAAAAACTTCAGTTAAAGTGAACAATTTGTTACCTACATATTAAGATTATTTGGTAGTGATTTGTATCAATGATTTTTCTTTTCTGGCTATTTATATATCGAAATATTTTATTTTGTGATTTTTTACGAGTTTATCTATTTTTTAAGGTTTCCTTCTCTCAATATTGGAGATCATAAAATTACAATTTCATACCATCATACCAAATGTAAAAGTTCTAGTTGATGTAAGTGTGTCAAAAAGCCAGCTCCGAAAGCAGTTATCAATTCAACTACATATCTAGAAAGGGCACACCAAATGCATTTGTGCCTTTAAAAGAAAGTACCTCCATTTGTTTTTCAAAATCCTTGCTCCTTATGTAATCAAAACATATAACTACTGCCGGAAGAATAGAAGGAATTGCCTGCATAACCAATACAATACAATTTACAAAAGCTTAAAAGTTTGTCATCAGCTTTATCATTTAAGTAGAACTTACACAATGAGCACAAGTGTCAAATATTTATGTGCTTGGGAAAATTTCACATAGATTACTTGGTACATAAATATATATATACATACATGCTTGAATGTTTTCCATGACCTCCAACACGAACCCGGATTGTGGGGATGTCTTATACGAGCAAGTGAGTGTCACTCTCCATTGGGTTTGATGCAAGAAATGGGGAAAATCGTGTGTGTGTGAAAAAAAAGGTATGTGTGTGCAAAAATGCTCCCCAAGTGAAGAGAGACTTGCAATGTCATGTTTTTACTTGGAATGGGTATTCCAAGGTCATCTCCTCAAGGAAGGAAGGTGAAATTGTGTTTGAAGGGTGGTTTGAAAAGAAATGAAAAGTGTAAAATCTTGTGAATTTTGGTTTGATGAGTTGTGTTTTGATAAAAATGCAAGAAAGCTAGGTTGGCCAAGCCAAAGAGTACATTCCAATGAGAATGCAAAATTGACTCAATTCATTCAACCAATGGTGTCTCGGTGTTTGATTGATTCATAGGAAGTGAGGGACTAATGTGGATGTGTTAGGCATAAGCATACTTCGTGACAAGTCTACGGTGTATCAAGAACAAGATCATTCATACCCAAAAACAAAACTTGAAGAGAAAACCCAATTCTAGAAATGTAAATATAAGAGCATTAAGCAAAACTTGATTACAACTTGAAATAAATGAGTTTAAAGTGAAAGAGGGAAAGATTACAAGTAAAATAAATCTTCCTACAATGAAAATGGTCAAGGAAATGTAAAAGCCCAACTTTCTTTCTCTACAACTTCATCTTCTTCCTTAAAGCTTCTCTCTCTAAAAGCTTGTGTAAAATTGAATAATTTTGTGTAAGAGTTGGTCAAAATTCATCCATACCCCCTCCTTGGTTTGTGAGAACTGAGTTGAAATTAGTGGAAAGAGATTAGACACTTCAACAAGCAAGGATAAGCCAAGCATGCACCTCCCATGTTTCACCCACCACCCATTTTCTCTCTCTTGCCTCTCCCATACTTTTCTCTTCCAAAATCTGACGTTAGGGTGTAAGAGACTATTATGGTGTGTCAAAGATGTCAGGGTATGGTTGGGATGACAAGAGGTGGTCCCCTTAAGTAGGTGGAGTTGTGTGAGCAAATTTCTGGCATTTCTGGGCAAAACCTACTGGTAGAATGTCAAAGACCTACTGGTAGGTTTGTGGTAGAGGCTGCGGTAGAAGAATTCCATTGCACTTTTCCTACCGGTAGGTTTTGGAACTTCTACTGGTAGGTGTTTGCTGACTTCTACCGATAGGTTTTCTCTTGTTTTGGAATTTTCTTGGTATCTTAATGTCCTGAGCTATCCGTTAATCCTTCCCTTCTACTCCATTGCCTTTAAGCACTTGCTGGGAGGCTTAATACATGCCCTTAGTTGCTCTTTACCTACAATCATATGAATCTCCATTAAATGTAAGTTTAAAAGCATTTCCCCCAGTTTTCACTATAAAAGCAAGTATAAATGGGTGCAAAAGAGATACATGATATGTAATATTATATGCTTATCACACCCGCAACTTGAGTTTTGCTAGTCCCTTGCAAACTTTATTTCCAAAACATATTGCATAAAAATAAACAATCCATTCATGTTAAGCAATTCACCAAACAACAAAATACTCAAATCATAATGCAACTAAGTGAATGAACTTGGGCAAAATGTTACAAATCAAATGTGGTTCTTACATTCATTACTCTGAAAAGTTCAGTGCAAATCATTGAAACCAAAAACAAGACAGCCTATGATCCTATAGACTCTTCTACTAGGCCAACAACCATAAACCACTTATGTGCAACTATCAAAAGCAATAAAACCAAAATGATCTCTCTAGCCCTCATCAATATCTTCAACCCCTCATCATCGCCCTCCTTGTAGTCATCACCTTCTCATCGTTAATCTCCTTCTCATCGGACTCTTCCACCTCTAAAGTAGTAGAACCCATGGGGGCATAGGTGGATGGCCCGATTGTAAAAGGTGGAGGCACATCGGGGATGGGCTATCTAGGAAAGGTCTGCTCGAACATCCTGGTCATCATTAGTGAGAGCTACTGTATGGTCTAATAGAGGTCACCCAACCTCTACTCTATCGCATCTAGGCATTAAGGGATCATGCGAGGGGGCAACGATGGATGGTCCGGCAATAGATGGTCCGGCTATGGAGGGTACAACAGTGGATTGCTTGGCTCTCGGTGCCCTCGCCCTCTCTTCTCTCTGAATTACCCCTCTAGTCATCGCCGACCTCTTCATACTACTAGACTTGCCAATGGCTCTAAACTCCGGAGGGAGGGTCAGATAGGGTTTCCCTTGACCTTGTTGGGAAGGCATATCTCGGTAACAAGGTTGGCATATGGGAGATTCACCTTCGGCTTGCTAGCCTGGGCGTACTCCTTCATGACGTCCTAGATTATAAGGGCTATGTCCATCATCTTCCCTGTTACGAAGGCTTGGAGGAGGGATAACTTCTCTTCCACTGGGGTTTTCTCCACCCGCCCCTCGAGGTAGCAAGTTGTAATGCAACACCTTATTCATCACTCCGTATGAATGATTGAGTGCCCCGACTTGGATTTTTCCTATGAATTGTGTTGGGTCCTCATACATCAAGTGCACGTACTTCAAAAATAATTTCATCCCCTGGGTGTTGTTAGAGTAGACCGAGATATTAAGAAAAGGTCTCTGATAGTGCAAAACATCCGTAATCATCCCTAGTGTAATCTCCATGCCCATCCCCCTCTCATTCGGGTTAAGCAAGAACACGTCCTTGTCCACCACCGTCAACCGTTAGTAGAACTCCTCATACATAGGAAGGACATACCTATCCTTGGGCTCAAATCAAATTTCAATGTCGTGCCCCTCAACCACTTGGATCACTTCATCATTTGGCCTAAGGATGGGCTTGTCCACATGATGCTCACACGTCACGCTCTTCTCCTCAATGCTCTTCGTGCGAGCGTCATTCTTTTGTTTATTTCATCTCTCCCCACTCTTACTCCCACCACTGGTCCCCACCACCGTCCTCTTATGGGATCCCGTTGTCGTAGGTGGTGGAAGACTTGGCCCCGTTTGCTTGGTTCAGTCCATGAAAAGCAATAATGCCCCTAGGGCCACAAATGGCAATACCAAACTCCAAAGCTCATCAAATAGGTCAAAGGGAACATGATAATACGTACCCAATCGAGCCATTACGTGGAATTCCAAGCCTTAAGTGAAAAACTAGGTTTTTGATGGATTTGGGGAATTTTGTAAGGAAAATAGGGTTTTTGTGGGAGAAGTTGGATGAAATGAAAATTAATCACAGTGAGATTCAATTTAGGGAAGGTTATTCTGGAGATTTGATGAGTAGGTAGGAGTTCTTTGAGGATTTGAAAGGTTTTGAGGGAGAGAAGGATTTCTAAAGTGAAGAGGAATGGAGAAAATGAAAGGTTTTGTCAAAAAACCAGACTTAAACCCTCATTTTTTTTTTTTGAATTTTGGGCAAAATCTTCCGATAGAACGATCAAAACCTACTAGCACGTTTTGTGCACTACAAATTTGTACCGGTAGGTTTATGCAAACATCTACAAGTAAGTTTTAGCTTTTTTGAAAAAAATTATTGTGCTCTAGTTCTCTCCTCCACTCCAAATTTATTCAACACCTACACCTTCTAATGACCTATTTACAACCTCAAATCCACCAAAAACCTGAACCATGCTTGTGAACCACAAATGAATAACCATGCCCAATTTAATTTACAAAATTGCAATGCGATTTGAGTTTTTTTTATGCTTTCAAAACACATGACATGGATTTCTAAATTTAACAAAAAAAATGAACACCCAATAAATAAAGCACAAATTGAAATACAAAAGGCATTCCTAAAGTTTGAGCAATATTCCCCTATCCTACAAGCACAGGGCTACCTAATAAAATTTCTCAAAACCTGAACTAAGCACACATGAGCTTCACCATGGCTTTAAATACTATTCTAGAGTATACACATACACATTTGTTTCCAAAATCGTATGTGTGTGAAATGCACATGTAATTTAAGCATTTACCCAATGGAATTCACATTTACTTAGCTATCCAAATTCAACTTTGATGCAAAACTCACCGAGGGTTTCTCTGAAAAATGAATAACTCAATGATTATCCTGGCATGCTGATTAACCCTAATTAGTACGTAAATTAAAATAGTTAAATAAGTTAATTATGTAAGGTTAAACAGTTAAAAATTATAAATTAGGGTAAGTGCGTAAATCAGGGTTTATGTGTGCAATGCCTGAAATTTTAGGACTTTTGTGCATAAATTGAGGGAGCAATCTATTAAAGCTTAAACCAGTAAGGAAGCAAGTGTAAATTTAAGAATGGAACATGCAAGAATAGTGGGAAAGACCTTCACCACATTCCAGCAAATCAGCACGTCTAGATGGTAGTGATGGCATCTGGATGGTTGTCTCAGGTAGTTCACCCCTATCTTTCTTCCAGCATCTTGATTTTTGGCCTATCAATTGGCCTGTCTAGCCAACCTAAACGAGAGCTTAGAGAGAGGTGGAGTTCTAGGAAATATTGGAGAGAATTCAAACACAATACAAAGAGAAATTCAAAGAAAGATTCAAGAATCCAAGGGGAGATCCTGTCCAACCTACTTTTCATCCAAAATTCTGTTATTTCTACATTTTTGTTATGCTTTTCTACTTGGAGAGTTGAACTTCTACCAACTTTGTGTCTTAATTGATACTAAGAGTGGTTGTGTTTCAATTATTCCTTGAGAAAGGAGTGTTAGTGTCTGTATTTTATTTCATATTGTAATGAAACTTCCCCAACTTCTTGCTTGCTTATAGCAATGAGGTGTGAGTACTTTACTTATACCCTTCAGCAAAGGGTGAACATATGTATATTATTGGTTAAATTATGGAAATGTCGATGTCTAATTATGCTTTATTGATATACATACCTCCCTTAATTGATGGATGGTTGTATTTATAATTTGCTCATGGTTATGAACACCGAGCAGTACTTAATATTATATACCATACTATCTACTATTATGTACTTCATGCATAATACAGTGATGTACGTAATTGGGTGTTACGTAAAAGTTGATTGATTGGTTATAGACGGGTTAAGTCTCGGCATAGCCAATGCTTTCAGTTCAATACGTAGCCCGAAATTATGTCATCAATGAATCATCAACTTGCTGATGGAATATCTAAAGTGGTCAAACTGAATGGCTTGATCTTCTGCTGCACTGAGGATGTTTAACTGTTGCATGGTATGAAACTTTCAGATGAATAACCTAAGTGATTCTCTTGAATGGCTTGACCTTCTAGTTCACTAGGGTTGTTTAACTGATACATAATACAAATTTGTCAATTGAGTAATTCCAGTATTCCACCTGAATGGCTTGACCTCTTGGTTTACTTGAATTAGTCAATTGTTGCATATACCTACCAGCTAACCTAAATAGTTGTTGTGTTATGGTTCAATATACATCAGACCAACCGGTTGACTTTCTAATGACCTGGAAGTTAATTGTTGTAAGGTGGCATTTTCAGTACTTAACCAATATAAAGCATATAGGATCCTCGAACTGATGGGTACCTTTCATATTAGTGTCTTTTAATACTTTCCCTACGCATTTTATTTATGCAATTTATTTACTTAGCCTAGTTATCAATCTAAGCTCACTCCACAAGCTATCTAATGTTACATTGCTTTTTGTTGTTCTTATTTTAAATTCCAATTATTAAAACTCTTAATGGGATCGATCTTGGAATTATACATATAAAACTACAATTCAACCACTGAAAGTTGGGTGTATGATATAAAGCAGGTCACGAAACAAGTCGAATCAAGTTTTTGGCACTGTTGTCATAGAGTTATTGTAATTTTAATTTGAATAGGGAAGTTGTTTACTTGTATTATATGTTTATAGATTGTTTGTTTTCTTTAAATATTTTGTCTTTTCATTCATCTGCACGTTCTGTAAATCAGTCATATCCTTTGTCTTCATCATCTTCATCTACACAACCATCATTTGATTTAAACTGTTCACAGGGAGCAAGAAGTAGTTTAGAATGTCTGAACTTTGTAACGCCCCAAAATCTCCCTTGGACAACATTACTATTTAAATCCATTCACATCATGAGAGCAACTAATAAGATCCATAAAGAAAGAAAATTTCATTCATCATCCATGATATCTACAACATCATCCAAAAGAATATGTTAAAACATGGTTATTACATCCAAAAGAATATGCCAAACTATTATCTTGCAGTGGAATAAGGAAAACATTAACATGAACATTATCTTAAAATGAATCTCCTAGTCTAGAAGATAAAAAGAACAATTCTAGACATCCCCCTCGGCATCCATGCTTCCATCAAATTGAGCTTCCCAAGCTACCTGCTCATTAACTATGAGCTTTTCCTCTAAAGCAAAATCTGAAAATAAATATTGTTTGTAGGGGTGAGCACTAAGCTCTGTAGGAAAATCCACTCAAACTCAGACAAGGTTTTGAAAACATATAAAACAAGTCGGTCTCATTTCACAAATATCATATATAACTTTTGAAAGAAAATAGTGACAGTTAATTTAATCTCAAGTTTACACAATATCAATATATAGAATGAAGAAGTAAAATCAATTCGCAACAATAAGCCCTTTCCAACGATAAACCACTTCCAACAAGTTCTTGGAATAAACCATTTCCACAACAATAAACAATAACCCACAGTTTGTACCATTACCCACAATGCATCTTAGGTATGATGTATGACATCGCATGAATAAACACACCAAGAATATCCTAGCCTACACAAACACATCCAATCCTCGCAGGCATACATAACTTTAGGAATAGCGTACACCGACGCATCAGCAGTGACGAATCCAACCCAGGAATAATATACTAACCCTTAGCCTCGATACCACGTGAGCGAATAGTGGTTTGGTCCTCGCAAGGCACCAACCCCACTACGAGTGGTAGGGAACCTTCAAACCCATAGGGAGTAAGAAACACATTTACCCACTCTACGATACCAGGTTAACAACCACCCATGTCCATCCAAACATCCACACAAGGAATACCATACCAACCAATTTCTCAAATCACAAGTAAATCAAAAACCCCCAATTCCATAGGTATTTTTTCAATAGAGCAATTTAAGAAAAAATAATATGCAAGAGATCATCAAACATATATTTTTATTGTTTAAACAAAGCACTAGAGTTTTTAAATAAAGAACAAAGGAATATCAAGAGAAAAATCTCTATATCTTTAAAAATTAGGTTTTTGACATTAAGTACATGAATTTTATAAAACCATAACTTCACTCAAAACATGGTCAGATTTGCAAGAACATCATGAAACAATAATTCCATAACAAATATCTATGATTGAGAGTCAAAAAATAAATAAATAAATAAAATATATATATATAAACCCTAGCCTCATGGACAAGAGTGAGAAGAAACCCCTACCTTGCTTCCTTAGCTTTTGTGTGAGAACTAGAAAATTTGATATTTCCCACTTGAATCAACACTTTAATCTCTTATTTTCCCCATATTTATTCCTATCTAAACCTCTATAGGGTTAGAAATGTTGAAATGGGGCTAATGGAGGTGTCCTTATGTATTTATAAGAAGCGAAATGATCTCCTGTGCGCGAATCTAAAACTCAGAGTTTGTGACTCACGGTCAAATGTCATTTGGCATTCAAACATCAGTAGTGAAATTTCCTGCTTCACGTTCGAACTTCATTTTGGCACTTACTGTCATTCGAACGTCTCTACATGTTCGAACGTCCTCCTAGTTTTTTGCTAAAAATTTTAGTAAAGTTTTGACCTATTTAAAGATCAATTTGAAAACTTTCATGAAACTCTTTTGTAGCTCTAGAAGTCTGTTATCTACTGTCCAAATTTCAGATCAAACGTATAGCAGGGTCAAAAGTTATAGTGCAAACACCAAGAAGTGTCCAAAATCCTAAATTCCCAAATTTTATCTAAAATGTTTTTGAACTCAGGAATACTTCCTAACTTCCATTACATACCCTATTCCATTGCCTAACATTTTTATTTCTACTCTTGTAATCTACATAGTTCATGCGTACATCATTACATATATTACCATTTCAAAAAAATAAAATTACGTTACTATATAACGATAAGAATATGGGGGTTTACAACCTCTAACGGAATATTTGCATCTTACATGTACCAATGTTCCATCATACTTTACTTTTCCAATGGATACTGCAAATCTTAATATTAAGGCAGGAATAATACAGTTACTACCACAGTTTCATTGTTTGGAATCTGAAAACCCTTACGTGCATACGAAAGAAATTAAGTATGCGGAACATTGTAGGATAACTCTGAAATGGCCTGATTAAAAATTTTTTCATTTTCTTTGAAAGATAAAGTTAAACAATGGCTTAATTATTTAAGAGCTAATTCTATTACAAGTTGGCAAACTTTGCAAACTAAGTTTTTCAAAAATTATTTTCCTGTTCATTATACTAATGCATTAAGATGTCCAATAATGAATTTTTCTATAAAATAAGGGGAATATTTTTATCAATGTTGGGAGAGATTTAAGGATCTTCTCCAAGCTTGTCCACATCATGCATTTGAAAATTGGACTTCAGTTGGTTTCTTTTATGATACTCTTCCATTTGCAATGCGACAGTTTGTTGAAATGATTGCCTAGGGGGAATTTATGAGTAAAAACCCTAAGGAGGCATTCCAATTTTTTGATACTTTTTTTGAAAGTTCCCAGATGTGGGACTCGACTTCTTCAAATATTGTTGAACCTAAGTCGTCTACATCCGAAAGAGGAAAGTATGTGTTAGAAGAAGATGATGATTTAAGAGCTAAATGACGAATTTATCCTGAAAGCTTGAGGCTTTAGAAACGAAAAAAATTAAGAATGCGTCTGTTGTGTCTTATATTGACCAAATATGTGAAATTTGTGCGTTTTCAAGATATTCTGTCGGAGAATGTCCAACTATACCCGCATTTAAAGAAGTTTTAATTGAACAATCTAATGTTATTCCAACTTATACTAAGCCTTATCCAAATTCATATTCTGATACCTACAACCCAAGATGGAGAAATCATCCAAATTTTAGTTGAAAAATACACAACCTATAAATCAATCAGAAGGTTCACCATAGCCACAAAACTGAACAACAATATCAACCTTATCAAACCCCACATGGAAGCACTCTAGAAGATACTATGAATCAATTTATTTAGAGTCAAATGAGTTTCAATACTAAAACAACTCAAGCATTTAATGATTTTAAAGCTCAAACTTCACAAAGTATTGAAGACATTAAGAGTCATCTAGCTAAGTTGACTCAGTCTTTAAGTACGTTAGAGAAGGGAAAATTCCCATCTCAGCCTAAACCTCCACAAAGTAAAAGTTTGTAACGCCCCAAAAATCACCTTGGACGGCATTATAATTTAAAATCATTCACATCATGAGAGCACTAATATAATCCATAAATAAATGGGACTTTATTCATCTTCCATAAAATATTTACAACATTACCCAAATTGATATGCCGAACCATGGCATTTACATTCCAAAAATTTAACTATCATCACGCAGCGGAATTACAAAAGAAAGCTAGACTTCACAATGTTTCAAAAATGAATTTCCTAGTCTAGAACAAAGATAATGTTGCTCTAAGCGTCCACCCCGTGATCCACGTTCCCTTCTATAGGAGTCTCCCAGTGTGCCGGTTTATCCACTCCCAACTCCTCCTCTACGACATAATCTGAAAAATATTATTTGTAAGGGGTGAGCACTAAGCTCTGTAGCAACATTTCTCCCATACTCGAACAAGGTTTAAAAAAGCATGTAAAAATGATCGGCCACCTTTCACAAATAGCATATATGAATTTTGAAGTAAAACATGGACAATTAAACAGATCTCAAGTTTAAACAACAACAGTAATTTAATGCATAAGTGAAATCAATATACAACTAATAATCCATTCCACAATAAATCGTTTTTCTCAAGTTCTTGCGGAATCCCATACTTTTCAATATTCTTGTAAAAACCATTCTTGGTACAATGAACAATAACCCACCACTGTAATATACGACTAATAATCCATTCCACCATAAATCGTTTCTCCCAAGTTCTTGCGGAATCCTATACTTCCCAAGATTCTTGTAGAAACCATTCCTGGTACAATGAACAATAACCCACCAATGTAATATACGACTAATAATCCATTCCACCATAAACCGTTTCTCTCAAGTTCTTGCGGAATCCCATACTTCCCAAGATTCTTGTAGAAACCATTTCTGGTACAATGAACAATAACCCACCACTGTATTTGTATCTCAAGTATGAAGTAAGATCTAGCATGGTCACCATCGAAAGCATCATGTCCCACATTTCCACAAACACAAATCCTCGCAAGGATATCCAACCTTTGGGAAAGGCGTGTGCCAACACCATGGCAGTGATGAATCTAATCCAGGCATTAGTATACTAATTCTCTGACACGGCACCTGTGAGCTAATAGTGGTTTGATACTCGCAAGGTACCAACCCCACTACGAGTGGTAGGATATGTTTAAACCCGCATGGAGTAAGAAGACGTCTACCCACTCTAGGATACCGGTCAATCGTAGCATATGTTTATCCAAACAACCACACAAGAGATACAATACCAACAATTCCATCAATAACAAACAATTTCCAAAACCCCCAATTCCATGGGTATTTCCAAGAGCACAAGTAATTTCAACAATCCCCAAATTTTCACATGTATCTTTTCAATAGAACATTGAAGAAAATGCAAGAGATCATCATCAATATAATTTTATTACTCAACACAAAGCACTAAGATTTTGAAGTCAAGAACCAAGGAAGAATCAAAAGGAAAATTCATCACTCTTGAAAACTAGGGTTTTAAATCAAGAAAAAGAGATTTCATGGGTATTCAACTCTAACTTTGTTTAAAATATGACAATAATTGCAAGAAGACCAAGAAAACAAAGAACCCATAGCAAATACATAAGATTATGAGTCAAAATATACGTATATATTAGCCTTGGCATCAATGGACAAGAATGGAAGAAAACCCCTACCTTGGTGTTCTTGAAGAACTAGGGTTTTGATCTTGAATCAACCCTTAAATCTTTGGTTTTTTCCTTTTGATCTTGTATTTTTCTCTTTCTCTCTAAAGCTTCCTAGGGTTGGAAGTCGTGAAATGGGGTTAAAGAAGGCTTCCTAATATATTTATAGGGTGAGAAACGGTGATAAAACCTGAAATCAGGTTGAATTGGGTTTTATAGAGCGTATCGGTACTGTGTACCGGTACTATTTACCTTCTGCAGTTCAAAGTACCGGTACGCAGTACTATTTAGCTTCTAGAGTTCGAAGTACCGGTATGCAGTACTAGTACACTTTGTCTGCTGAAACTTACAGCGTAGTTTTGGCCTATTTAAAGATCGATTTGGAAATTTGTCGTGAAATACACTTTTGTAGCCCTAGAGGTCTACTAGATACTGTCAAAATGTCAGATCCAATGGATTTAAGAATCAAAGGTTATGATCACAGTACTAGGCAGTGTCCAAGATCCTTTTTACCCAAATTATCTCTACAATGTGCTTTAACTCCGGAACACTTTCTAACTTCTAATACACTCCATATTACTTCTCCCATGGTTGCTCGACCTTCCGGATTCAATGGAAATCCTATTTTGACCTACAAATATTTTGAACTTACCTAATAACCTCTTCCAAGCTAAAATACCTTCACAACTTAAACTTCACAATAAATTTGTCTCTCAAATATTTATTTCTACTGTTATAATCTATGTGGTTCATTCTTATGTCATTACATATATTAGAATTACTAAAACATTATATCATTATATTAATATAAACATGTGGGGGTTTACAAAGTCAGGCCAATATTGTGCCCTCTGAACCTTCTCCAAGTCAAGTACAAGCAATCATAACACTGAGAAGTGGTAAAGTGATTGGCAAGACTATTAAACCTAAGATTTTAAAAAAAATATGTAAGTCAATTCCCGTAAATGAACCACTTATACTTGAATCTTTAGTTGAAAAGCAACCAAAAATACATATTAAAGAAGATCATTCATGTCCTATTCCTTTACCTTTTTCTAAAAGGGTTAAGAAGTCATCATCTGTAAAAGATCAGTATGAAATCCTTGAGCTATTTCAACAAGTAAAGATTAATATTCCTTTGTTGGATACAATTAAGCAAGTTCCAACTTACGCCAAGTTTTTAAAAGATCTTTGTGCAGTTAAAAGAAAAATCAATGTACAAACGAAAGCATTTTTAACTGAAGAAGTTAGTGCTACAATACAACATAACACTCTTCTTAAGTATAAAGATCTAGAAAGTCCTACAGTTTCATGCATTATTAGAAATTTTTGAATTGAACAAGCTCTGTTAGATCTTGAAGCTAGCATTAATTTAATGTTCGGTGTATACACAATTAGGGTTAGGTGAGTTGAAACCTACCAATTCTTATCCAACTTGATCAATTCTATTTTTCGGTGGATTTTATTGTTTTAGATACACACCCAATTTTTCGTACATCTGCATACATACTTGTTATTTTGGGTCAACCATTCCTAGCTACATCAAATGCATTGATAAATTACAGGAATGGAGTCATGAAACTTTCATTTGAAAATATTACTTTGAAATTAAATATTTTTAACATTGCAAAACAACCCAGCGAAGAAAAAGAATTGCATGAAGTAAATTATATTGAATTGTTAACTCATAGTTTATTTGAAAATGCTTTTATGAAAAAAGAGTTATATACATTAAAGTCTATACATGATAATGAGTCAGAAGATATATCAACATGAAACCAAAAATGTGAAAAATTGTTACCTAAATCTATAGAATCTGGTTCAAAAATTTTAAACCAGAATTGAAATCTCTCCCAACTAATTTAAATATGTATTTTTGGGAGAAGATGAATCTATCGTGTAATAATATCCTCAAAATTATCTAAAATTCAAGAAAAATAATTGACAAAAGTTTTGAAGAATCATCAAAGTGTTATTGGATAGACAATAACATATATAAAATGTATAAGTCAACTTCTATGTACTCATTGTATATATTTAGAAGAAGATGCTAAAACTTCTCGTTAGATGCAAAGAAGATTGAATCCACACTTAAAAAAGGCAGTCCACACTGAAGTGCTTAAATTATTAGATGCTAATATTATCTACCTTATATTTCATAGTAAATGGGTCAGTCCTACATAGGTAGTCCCTAAGAAGTCACTGTAATAAAAAATTAAGAGAATGAATTAGTCCCTAAGCATACAGTCATTGGCTGGCGTGTGTGTCTTGATTATCGCAAACTATATTCCCTCACCAAAAAAGATCATTTTTTATTGCCTTTTCTAGATGTAGTTTTGGAAAGAATAGCTGGTCATGCATATTAATATTTTTTAGATAGACATTCTGGGTATAATCAGATTGAAATTGCAATAGGTGATCGAGAAAAAATCACATTTACATGTCTTTTTGGTACTTTTACTTATAACAGGATGCCTTTTGGATTATGTAATGCTCCAGCTACCTTTCAACGTTGCATGTTAAGTATGTTTAGTGATATGGTGAAACATGATTTAGAAGTTTTTATGGATGATTTCTCGGTATATGGTGATTCATTTCATTTATGTTTAGAAAATCTTGAAAAAGTTCTTATTCGATGTGAAGAAACAAGTCTTGTTTTGAATTGGAAAAAATGTTATTTCATGGTTACACAAGGTATTGTTTTAGGTCATGTAGTTTCTGAAAAATGAATTGAAGTTGATAAATCTAAAATTGATTTGATAGCTAATTTTCCTCCTCCTAAAACTGTAAAAGATGTTCGATCTTTTCTAGGTCATACAAAATTTTATAGAAGATTTATTAAAAATTTCAGTTTAATATCTAGAGCTGCATGTAATCTTTTGTTTCAAGATGTAGAATTTGAATGGAATGATGCATGTCAATTAGCATTTGATAAATTGAAACACTTGCTTATTTCTACACCTATTATGCAACCTTCTGATTGGTCTTTACCTTTTAAATTAATGTGTAATGCTAATGATTATGCAGTCGAAGCTGCATTAGGTCAAAGAAAAGATAAAAACCCTATGTTATTCACTATGCAAGAAAAACTCTAAATGATGTACAAATAAATTATTCTACTACAGAGAAAGAATTGCTTGCTCTTGATTTTGCGTTAGATAAATTTCATTCATATCTGATTGGATTGTCAATTGTTGTATTTACTGATCATGCAGCTTTAAAATACTTAATTACTAAGAAAGATGTTAAGCCATGTCTCCTATGTTGGATATTGTTACTTCAAAATTTTGATCTTATCATTAAAGATAGGAAATGAGTTGAAAATGTAGTAGCAGTTCACTTGTCAAGGCTAAATTATTTTATAAAGGAAGAACCAATTTTAATTAGAGAAACTTTTCCAGACGAGCAACTTTTTGCAATAACAGAAATACTATGGTATGCATATATAGCCAATTATTTAGCTACTGGTATTATTCTTTCTCATTATACATGAACTGATAGAAACAAGTTTCGAAGTAAGTTACGTAATTTTTTTAGTAAGATCCTTATCTATTTAAATACTATAAATATCAAATAATAAGACGTTGCGTACTCAATCATGAAATAAGTCAAGTAATTCAGTTTTGCCACTCTAAAGCTTGCAAAGGTCATTTTATTTCAAAGAAAACCATTGCTAAAATTTTGCAGTGTGAATTTTATTGGTCAATTCTTTTTAAAGATGTAGATATCTTTTGTTTAAATTGTGATAGATGTCAAATAATGGGAAATATTTCAAAAAAAATATGATGCCTTTAAACCCTATTTTAATTGTTGACGCATCGATTTTTTTGGACCATTTCCCTTATCCGTTGGATATTTGTACATTTTGGTTGCAGTTGATTATGTCTCTAAATTGGTAAAGGCAATTCCATATAGAAATAATGATCATAGAATAGTGTCAAGTTTCTAAAATAAAATATTTTATCCAGATTTGAAATTCCTCAAACTATTATCAGTGATGGTGTATCACATTTATGTAATAAAGTTTTTGAGAATCTTATGAAAAAATATCCTGATTTCTCATAAAATATCCATTATGTATCATCCACAGACAAGTGGACAAGTTGAATTAGCTACTAGGGAAATAAAATACATTTTAGAAAAAATAGTAAATCCATATCGGAAGGACTGGTCTTTGAGATTAACTAATGCGCTTTGCGCTTACCGTACTACATATAAAACTATTTTAGGGATATCTCCTTATCGGTTTGTTTTTGGTAAACCATGTCACTTGCCAAATAGAATTAGAACATTGAGCATATTAGGCAATCAAAATGATGAATTTTGGAATGGATAAAGCTGGAACATGTTGCAAACTTCAAATTAATGAATTGGAAGATTTAAGAAATGAAGCATATGAAAATGTAAAGATTGCTAAATCTAGAACAAAATTTTTTCATGATAAAAATATCATGTGGAAGTCTTTTGAACATTCTCAGAAAGTTCTGTTATATAATTCCAAACATCGTCTATTGCCTAGAAAGTTTAGATCTAGATGGACAGGTCCTTACATTGTCAAGCAAGTTTTTGATTATGACAATTGAAATTGAGAATCTATTAACTAAAAGTATTTTCAAAGTAAATGGTCAAAGGCTTAAACCTTATTATGATGGATTCACTCAAGATGGTAACTTCTATACAGCTGTTAGAGCTAGTCTATGTGTTCTGAAAAATTTATATTGTTGTTTGATTATAAATAGTTGTAGTAATTGTTTGTTATTTATAAATTAGGTTTTATATTATCAGTTATATTACGTTCAACACCTGATTAGCATTTTTCTATATTTTCAATGTTTTATACATTGCGAACAATGTTTAATTTAAGTTAGGGGGGAGGAAAACTTATAATGTTTAATTTATGTCTTTGCAATTTAAATTCATCTTTATGACTGGCAGACTTTAAAGAACCAGATAGTGAGTCATTTTTAAAACTTTTCAAAAAATAATTGAAAAATGGATGAGAAACTATTTTGGTTAAGTTTAATTATACTTCACCATTTTCCAAAATACAAACATTCGTTGATCATGAGAAAAGCTAGATTTATTAGAAATTTAGAAAATTTTGAAAGTCAAGCAAAACCTTTTTGTGGGAGAAGTTTATTTGCTAAACACCGACGAGCAAATCGACTCTGTGGTTATGTGAGATGTGGTCGTTTAATACATTGGAGACAATATAATCAGTGTGCGGAACCAATTTCAGGACGAGCGTTAGATCGTCTGGAGTGGATTAGGCATGGGTAGAGTAAGAAATATCCTGAGGCGCCATCCTATTCTACTCCTATGTTGTCAAAATACGTAAGAAGTGAAATTAACCATGTCACTAGTGTTGTTGATTTGCAAGATTTTGATTCTAATTAATTGTGAACAAATGATGAATAATTTTGAGAATGGTGCATAAAATGTAAATAGCTATAGATTAATTAGGAAAATGAGTAAATAATAAATAACAAATATATAATTAATAATCCATTTTTTTGACAAAAAAAAGAGTGAGTAGCAAGTTATGTGGAATGTGTAAATTTATAATTAATCTTGTAACTACAGGATTATAACTAAAGAAGACAAAAGACTAGGAGTCAGCAGCCTATAGCCTGCAAACTGCATGCAAAATCCAGTGCATCAGCACCGTCCAGTCGATGGTGATGGCGTCCAAACGGTACTGCCACTACAAATATCCACCAACATTAAAAACCGATTAGTTTCAATTCCCCCACAGGCTAGATATGAAAAACAACCTTGTTCCTCTGCATCTTATCCTCAAATCTGCTATATACAACTGTTTTTCTTCAAATTTTCTTCGATCAATCACTTACCCATATCATTTTCAAGGTTCCTACCGATTGAAATCTGTTGAAATAAAGTATTTAGAGAGAAAGCAGTAAAAAGATGGATGCAAGGCAAAGAATAAGAGGTTCTTCCAGTCGAACAAGAAGGGATCAACCTCTGCAACCCGAAGCACCTCCGCAACAACCCCAGCCAGGAGATGTCTATAATGCTATGGTATTTAAGAATGTTGAACAATAGTTCTGGTATGATACATATTTCATGTCTAAAACTATCATTCCTGAAAAGGCCAGCAATTTATTAAGATTTTGAGATTATAGGAGTTAGACAAATTCTTGTTGCACGTGGATGGCTAGATTATGTTAGATTTGTTGCTCTTGCTTATTATTGTTTGGTCCATGAATTTTATAGTAATGCACAAATAACTGGGGAAAGACAACTTCGTGTGTTTGTTCGGGATAGAGTTTTTCAAGTTACACCGGCTACTATAGCTGATATTTTGCAGCCTATGCCAAGACATCCTAACCCGCAATACCCTTACACATAAGTGCCCGATTTGACCAATGTAGGGATAGAATTGATGGGTAATCCAGATTATGTATGGGGTAGGCCACACAAATATATAAAGCAAGTGGATTTAACAGACAAGTACCAAATTTTAATTTGATTACAATAAATAGTTTATTACCCCGAGCCTAGAAAAACCAGATATACACTGAGCAAGCCTACTTCTTATATGCCTTTGGGATGGGACACATGATCAATCTTCCGTATATCATTATAGATCAAATGCTAATTACTGTGCAAGGAAAGAAACCCTCACTCCCATATGTTATGTTAGTTTCATATTTATGCTAGGATATGGGAGTGATTACAGATCCCTTGTGGCAAACGGTGGAGCATTTTCCACCGTTAGACAAGACTTCTTTGATGAAAAGCCATAGAGTTTAACCCGAGGAGCAACCTGAAGTACCACCAGCTACACAAGAGGAGCCATTACAAGTACCTGATGATTTTTTTCCACCAGAGCAACCTCCACCACAAGAAGATCAACCGTATATACCAGTGGATGATAGGACCGACAGACATATTTTACTAGGGTTGGAGACCGCTGTTACCCAGTTAGGAACTAGCATCTCCCATATCAATCAACGTATGGCTGATTATGAGCAAAACTAGGTTGAAATATTGAGGCTACTAAGAGAGCATTTTGGTGGAGGCCCATCTACTTCTTGATCAGAGACACTGGAGATTCTACAGACCTTTGTTATCACTTACTCATCTTTTATTTATGCACTTAAATTTAATTTATGTTTTGAATGTTGGCTTTGAACATGTTTTAGTTAGTTAATGTTGAACTTATGTTTTTAAGATAGGAGGATTATTTCGTATAATTCAGAGTTAAATTAGGTTATTATTCTCATGCTTTGCAAGTATAGTCTTAATCTGATCACGCGAGATTTTCATACGTTGGTTGTATATTATCTTAATATTTTTATTTAAACTTATGTCTAGGAGCACAAATGGATTTCTTTTTTCTTGAAAACCTTATGAAATATTAAACTCTTTGCATATATAGTGGATATGTAAAATCGATTGTAGAATTTGAGTCAATCTTTCTTCGAGAGATAGTCTACATCTATTCAAATAACAATCTTCGATTTAATAGTAAATTTTATTTGAATAATCTCATTAGTTTTGTTTTGATTAGCACTCATTGGATTTTATTGTTAGCATTTTCCTTAAAATTTTTAATTAGGCATTATACAGGTGTATGATTTCTGAAAAATGATCTTAGGCCATTTTTTATTAATTTTGAGCCTTGACCATTTCTTTTACAAAATTATATCCTTAATTAGCAGTGATTGAGCCTAAAAGAGTATGAATTCTTTTTCATGAAACCCGAAAAATACTTGAGCCACATGAAAATATATATTAAACCTAACTTTGCTATCTAAATCAATATGATACAGAAAAGCACAAGATGAATACAAGGTAGAAAAGCACAAAGAAAAGAAAAGTGTGATTGCTGTTCAAAGAAAAGAAAAATCTATAAAAGAAATTTAAAGAGAATAAAGAAAGAAAGAAAAAAGCCAAGAAAGTGAAAAAATGGAAAAAATGAAAAGAATAAATGTGCAAGTCTTAGAAAGCTAGGAAGAGTTGTGCCACAATATTCAGAAAGGATAGATTTTCAATTCCATTGACATCATTTCTTAAACCCTAAATCGATGGCCACATTACAACCCTAAGAAAGTCCTTTTTGATTCCAGAGGTCATGCATGTGTATTAATCCAATCAATCCAAAAAGGGAGAATGTTAATAATATGTTTAATGTAGTGTTAATATCCTTTCATGAGATTATGTCAAATTACAAATCTATTCAAGTAATCCCTCTTTTGATTTATTTCATGTAAAATTATTTGCTTTGTTAACAATATTCCAATCACATGTAATTTTTGAGTGAATAGTCACTATAACGTATGCATATTCTTTGCTGAGTGTATTCCCAGGGAGGATTGACATCCAGACTACCAAGAAAGATGGTGATATTTTCTGAGTGATTTTTGAGATAAAGAAATCATTGCATACACACACAGGTTTTTATAAAAATATATAAATAATATTAGAACTAACGTGTGTTACTCTTATAGTGATCATAAAAAGGAAGTATTCTAGCAATGTCAATGAATATTAATTTAATTTTATTTGTGAAAAGTATGAATTATGAACTCTTAAGTATTAAAGTTTGTAGGTAGTGTCACTAAAAATCTTCATGAGACAAAACTCGTCCACTAGGGATCACCTAGGGATTTAACGGCTTATTGCATACGCTAAATGCAATCGTGAAAATTCACGAAAGTGATTTTATTTTGTTAATAGTTTTTATTTACTTGGCACTAGTAAAGTTTAGGTTAGGGAGGGAAATTAACTGTAATTAGTATGTAAATTAAAATAGTTATATATGAAAGATTAAACCGTTAGAAATCATAAATTAGGGTTAGTGCGTAAATTAGGATTTATGTGTGTAATAATTGAATTTTTTAGCATTTTTGTGTGAAAATGGAGGGCAGCAATCTGTTAAAGCTTAAACTAGCAAGGAAGCAAGTGTAAATTTAAGGATGGAACATGCAGGAATAGTGGGGAAGACTTTTACCACATTCCAGCAAATTAGCACCGTTCGGATAGTGGGGATGGTGTCTGGACGGTTGTCTAAGACGTTTTACCCTTATCCTTCATCCAGTATCTTGATTTTTAGCCTATAAATAGGCCTGTCCAGTCAGCCTAACCAAGAGCATAGAGAGAGTGGGGGAGTTCCACGAAGCCTTGGAGAGAATTCAAATACAATACAAAGAGAAATTCAAAGAAAGATTCAAGAATCCAAGGGGAGATCCTGTCCAACCTACTTTCCAGCCAGAATTCTGTTATTTCTACATTTCTGTTATGCTTTCCTACTTGGAAAGTTAAACTTCTGCCAACTTTGTGTCTTAAACTAAGGATGGTTGTGTTTCAATTATTCCTTGAGAAATGAGTGTTATTGTCCATATTTTATTTAATATTGTAATGAAACTTACCCGCACTTCTTGCTTGCTTATAGCAATGACATGTGAGTAGTTTACTTATACCCTTGAGCGAAGGGTAAACACATGTATATTATTTGTTAAATTACGAAAATGCTGATGTTTAATTATGCTTTATTGATATATATACCTCCCTTAATTGATGGATAGTTATATTTATAATATGCTCATGGTTATGAACATTGAGCAGTACTTAGTATTCTATACCACACTTTCTACTATTATGTACTTCATGCATGATATAGTGATGTACGTAATTGGGTGTTACATAGAATGCATGAACTATACTTCATGCATGATACAGTTCAATACGTAGCCCGGAATTATGTCATCAGTGAATCATCAACCTACTGGTAGAATATCTAAAGTATTCCAACTGAAAGAGTTCACCTTTTGGTGCACTAAGGATGTTTAACTGTCGCATGGTACAAAACTGTCAGATGAATAATCTAAGTAATCCTCCTGAATGGCTGGACCTTCTGGTTCACTAGGGTTGTTTAATTAATACATAATGGAAAATTTCCAATTGATTAATTCTAGTATTTCTACTGAGTGACTTGACCTTCTAGTTTACTTGAATTAGTCAATTGTTGCATATACCCACCAGCTAAGCTAAATAGTTGTTTAGTTATGATTCAATATATATCAAACCTACTAATTAACCTTAATTAATGCATAATTTAATTATGTTAATAGATCAATTGTATTAGTTAAACAAAGATAAACTAGTCAAAATAAATCAAATTAGGGTTAGTGTGTGAATAAAGGATAATGCATTAATTGTTGTTATTTTTAGGGTTTTGTGCGTCAAAGCTACAAACTATTGGGGAGCCAATTGCAGTCAAGCTACAAACTACTGGGGTACCAATTATCAAAGCTCAAAACAAAGGGGAATCAAAGAATTCAAGGCCACCAAACAAGACTTTCATGTAATTCAAGGTCACCAAGCAAGACTTTCATGTAATTCAAGGCCAGCAAACAAGACTTTCATGTAATTCAAAGCCACCAAACAAGACTTTCACCCTCCCTTGTTGCCTATAAATACCATCCCTTAGGACTTGTAAAGCATTCATCTTTTGGTAGTGGAAAACTCTCCAAAAGTATTATTGCTTTCCTTATTGCTTATTACTTTCTTTTATTATATTATTGGTTCCTTTTAATTTATTGCTTTCTTTTATTGTGTTATTGTTTTCTTTTACTTCCGTTGCTTGAGCTTCCTTCTTCCATTAGAGGAGTGAAACTCTTCCACTTTTCTAGAGCCTTGCCAAAGCCGTGAAGGGTGGAACGTGATTCACTCATTCTTTGTCATAGATCGGCTCGTTGTGTAAAGTGTTTTACCTTGTAACTCCTCTACTTGGAGGGATGAGCATCACTCACTTTTCTAGCTTTAACAAAGCCAGGAAGAGTGAGTAGTTTCTCATCCAATCTTTAGTAAGAGGTGATTATTTGGAAGTTATATTTATGCATTTCGTTTATGCTTAGTTCTAGTCTTTATTTCTTCATAATGTCTTCTCATCATATTGTTGTCTTTATTTTAAGCACGAATAGCTAAATCTTTTAGTTGGCAAAACCAAGGGGAACCTCCACTTGGGTATACCATTTTCAACTCATTCTCTTCCCTTCTTTCAGAGTTCAATGGTTCGGTTTGACTGGGTTAAGGGTGGATAACTTGGTGAGTCTTTGATATTCCGTGGGCCTAGTCATGGTTTATGCTTAGATACTCACCAATCTTATCCTTAGCTTCCCACGAATCAATCATTCATTCATGCTCTATTGGAGGAGGGTTTCGATTTGAAACGGTATTTCTATTGGAATGACCTCTAGGATTTGCCAACATTTGTTTCTCATTTTACTAGCATCAAAACAACTTCCAATAATCAAAGATTTTACGCTTTCTTTCTCCCAAAATCACCTTCCCCTCAGTTTACTTCCTTCCCCGTGGAAACGACCTTGGAATACCTCCAAGTAAAACACAATCCATGAAAGTCTCCTTGCGCTTGGGTGCCTTTTTGTTCACTCACACTCACATTTGACATTTCATTAATCCACCATTTCGTTGCCCTTTCTTTTGACATCATCCCAAGGAAAGTGACACTCCCCTTCATCCATATACTATACATGCTAAATGGTGATGTTTAGAGGTTAGGAAACAACAAGGAATTTTGTCAAGCACCTACCAATTGACTTTCTAATGACCTGGAAGTTAATTGTTGTAAGGTGGCATTTCCAGTACTTAACCAATATAGAGCATATGGGATCCCTGAGCTAAAGGGTACCTTTCATATTAGTGTCTTTTAATACTTTACCTATGCATTTTATTTATGCAATTTATTTACTTAGCCTAGTTATCAATCTAAGCTCACTTCTCAAGCTATCTAATGTTACACTACTTTAAAAATAACTTCGCTATTCTTATTTTAGATTTCAATTATTAAATCTCTTTATGGGATCGATCTTGGACTTATGTAGAGAAAACTACAATTCGACCACTGATACTTGAGTGTATGATATAAAGTAGGCCACGAAATAGGCCGAATCACATACTCTCCATGTCTATATGTGAGATAGAATCTTGCTCACAAACCAAAATGCTCAGATATAATCCCAAAATGATGGGCATGCATAACAAAAGAAACGACATTGACATAATCTCATGAATGGAATGTTAGGGCATTAGATAACAAAACAAATTTTTCTTTTTTATTGAAAGTATGCTTTCACCATACTTTCTCTAGATCATTTAGGGCTTTAAAAGGTTGTAATGAGGCCTTGGGGTGATACTCAAGTTGAGTGAAAATGAATGGTCGAGGGAGACATAAAAGGGTTATTTTGTCACGCCCCAAT
The DNA here is from genome assembly GCA_963454935.2 of Ilex paraguariensis. Classification (NCBI taxonomy): domain Eukaryota; kingdom Viridiplantae; phylum Streptophyta; class Magnoliopsida; order Aquifoliales; family Aquifoliaceae; genus Ilex; species Ilex paraguariensis. The sequence continues at coordinate 3,443,253 of CAUOFW020003946.1, forward strand.
TTTCATTAAAGCGTGATTTAATAAAGAGATGTTTACCCAAAATTCTCTTGCCGGTTTACAATAATAATTGAATGAAATGAAACAATTGGTTTTTATCAAAACATATATATATATTTTTTTTTCAAAAAAATTCGGCAGAGTTTTCTTTGAAAATTACGCTTCCAACCAGCTAGTAAGACCATCCTTGTGAGAGTATAACATAATTTAAACTAACTAAACATTCATAACATGCCTCCATCAAAAATATAATCCAACTAAATATGGGGTAGCAATTAGAGGCCCACGAAGTCCTATCAAATCCGGATACATCCAATACCAATATATATCACAACTTAGTACACAAAATCATAACTTGACATTACAATACCCAAAATAATAATCCCTCTATGGGATGATCAAGTGTACACCATAAATGCTTCAAGACAACCTTTTAAAACACAATGTTTGAGTGCTAACATTTCTACATAAGTTTTAAAGGTAAATACAAAAGGGCTCCAAAAAAGATTCTTTCTAGTCCAAGCTCCCACAAGCATTCCATCACTTATGCCCTAAGATGCATGCTAGTCTTTGAAAATATTTGTCCCCAAAATCTACCATGGACGGCATTACAATTTAAAATCATTCGCATCAAGAAAGCAACTAATATAATCTATCAATAAATAAGAATCCATTCATCATATCTAATATTTACAACATCATCCCATAAGAATATGCCCAACCACGACAATTGCATCCAAAATAATCAAATTTAACTTGCAGCGGAATAACAAAAATCTTAGACTCCACCGAGTCTCAAAAGGAATTTCCTAGTCTAGTACCTAGGAGAGTATCACCCTAGACGTCCACCTCGGGATCCACAAGCCCGTCTAGTGGAGCTTCCCAGTGTATCGGCTCCTCAACTCTAAGCTACTCGTCTAGACCACAATCTGAAAAATATATAGTTTGAAGGAGGTGAGCACTAAACTCTGTAGCAACATTCTTCCCAAACTCGAACAAGGTTTAGAAAACGTATAAAGCAAGTCTGCCTCATTTTGCAAATATTATATATCAATTTTTGAAATAAAATCGAGACATTTCGACGGATCTCAAGTTTACGCAATAGCAATAATTTCAATGAACAGTAAAATGAATTTCCCAACGATAAACTATTTCCCACAATTTCTTGTAGAGTCTCATACCTCCACAAACTCTTGTAGGAAACCAATTCCACACAATAACAATAACCGCTCAATAGTGTCATCCCATATTCTCATGTATGTTGGTTGTTTTTCATGAATCTACACAACGACTCCACCTCGTTCACCCAATCATAACCACACAAACCATTTTGGGAAGGGCGTATACCGTCTCCCACGGCATTGACGAATCCTTCCCAGTAAAGGTATACCATCCTCAAGTCCTGAATTTATGTGAACAATAGTGGTTGCTCTCACAAACAAAAAATCACTACAAGTGTTAGGAAATCGTCTCACCCCCATTGGGATACACTAACCTCTAACACTCTACTGCAGTGCTCGAATCCAATTCAAGTCCATCACAACAACCATACAAGAGATACAATTCCAACCAATTTCTCAAATCATAAGTAAATCGTAAATCCCCAATTTCATCGGCATTTTTCCAATAGAAAATTTTAAAAAATGAAGCAAGAGATCACCACAAATACCATTTTATTACTCAACACAAAGCACTAGGGTTTTGAAATCAAGAACACAGGAAAAATCAAGAGAAAAATTCATTTATTTGGAAAACTAGGATTTTATGCTAAGAAAAGAGATTTAATGGTTATCCAACCATTACTTTGCTTAAAACATGATGGTCTTTGCAGGATACCAAGAAATAAAGATTTCATAGCATATATATAAGATTTAAAGTCAAAAGAATACATATAGATAAGCCCTAGCCTCAATGTAAGAGAATAGGATGAAACCCCTACCTTGGTGTTCTTGAAAAACTAGGGTTTTGATATTCTTGAAGTGGAAATCCCTTCGATCTTGTGTTTTTCCCTCTCTTTCTTCATCTCTAAGGTTTCTTAAGGTTAGAAGTGTTGAAATGGGGCTAAATGGGACGTCCTTAAGTATTTATAGTGGAAGGAAAGCCGACTGTTCGCGACTTAAAATTTCAGATTTTTTGAAAACTTTCTGGAAGGTTTTTAATCGACCTTCCGGAAAGTTTGTCGACTGGAAAAACATTTCCATTTACCTTTCGGAAGGTTTTTCATTGACCTTCTGGAAGGATTGCCTATTGGACAAACTTTTCCATTATCCTTCCGGAAGAACATTACTTTAACCTTCCAGAAGGTTTTCGTCGACCTTCTGAAAGGTTTTGTCCACTGGATAAACATTCACATTAACCTTTTGGAAGAACATTTACATTAACCTTCCAGAAGGTTTTTGATTAACCTTTCGGAATATTTTTTCTACTGGATAAGCATTTACCTTAACCTTCCGAAAGGTTTTTCATCGACCTTACGGAAGGTTTTGCCTATTTTTCTACAAATCATTCCTTCTTCATTTTCAACCCATTCCAATCCGTTCCACAACCATCCAAAACCAACCCAAACTAATACCACATACATTTGTACATCAAACCTAGTTTAGTACAAGTTCTATTACAACGATTTCATATATTTACAAACTAAAACTAAGTTTTAACTACTATTTACTCAATTTGTTTCATATTAACATTTCGAAAGAAATAATTACTTGCTATATAAACCTATATACATATATAAAGATAAAAGTGTGGGGTTTACAATCCACCCCCCTTAAAGAAAGTTTCATCCTTGTAACTCATCTCAAGTAGCGAATAGATAAGGGTACTTCTCTCGCATCTCCAGCTCAGGTTCCCAAGTGGCTTCCTCCATTCCGTGATGTTGCCACAAGACCTTGACCATTTGGATGACTTTGTTGCGAAGCACCTTCTCCTTGGTGTTGAGAATCTTCCCCGGTTGTTCTTCTTATGTTGCTCCATCTTGAACTTCAATATCTTCCAAATCTATAACCTGTGTTGTACCCGATTGACATTTCCTCAACATTGACACATGGAACACGTCATGTACCCCTGACAACTGAGCTGGTAACTGAAGTTGATATGCCACTTTGCCTACCACCTTGATCACTTCAAATGATCCGATGTATCTTGGTGCTACTTTTCCCTTTTTGCCGAATCTAAACACTCCCTTCTTGGGTGACACCTTGAGGAACACATAGTCCCCCTCTTGGAATTTCAAGGGTTTTCGTCTTCTATCCGCATAGCTTTTCTGTCTACTTTGAGCCGTGCATAGTCTATCCCGGATGAGTTTGATTTTCTCCATTGTCTCTTAAAAAATCTCTGCCCCAATCAAACCACTCTTCCCAACTTCTAACCAACAAGTCAGCGACCTACATGGTCTCCCATACAATGCTTCATAAGGTGCCATGCCGATGCTAGATTGGAAACTGTTGTTATACACAAATTCCACCAACAACAAATGATCACTCCAACTCCTTTTGAAGTCCAACAGGCAAGCTCGTAACATGTCCTCCAAAGTCTATATCACCCTCTCAAATTGACCATCCGTTTGGGGATGAAAATGTGTTCTGAAGTGTAACTTTGTCCGCATAGCTCATCGTAGACCTTTCAAGAATTGTGCCACAAATCGAAAATCGCCATTTGAAACAATCGAGAACGAAACTCCATGTAATCGCACAATCTCACAGATATAGAGCTTACCTAAGGTCTCTAAAGTGTTTGTGGTCTTCATTCCCAAGAAATGAGCGAATTTGGTGAGTTTGTCCACAATGACGCATACTGCATTATGCCCTCGCGACGTCCGTGGTAAACCTGACACAAAGTCCATGGTGATGTGATCCCACTTCCACTCTAGAATATGTAATGACTGTAGTAATCCTCTGAGCTATTGATGTTCAATCTTCACTTGTTAGCACACCGCACATTGGGCTGTGAACCTTGCCACATCCTTCTTCATTCCCTTCCACCAAAATTGACACTTCATGTCCCTATACATTTTTGTGCCACCGGGGTGGATGGCAAACTTAGAGCGATGAGACTCTCCTAGTATCTCCTCCTTTAGGGAAGAATCATTGGGGACGCAAAGCTTCTCCCCATATCTTAGTTCTCCATTTCTCAAAGACCAACCTTCCACTATGGCCCCATTTTCCAATTTAGCTCGAATCGACTCAAAGTTAGGATCCAAGTATTGCAACTCCACAATATATGTTGGAGTGTAGGTTGGGCTACAAGGTTAAATAGGCATGGACGATTCTCCTGCCTATCCACCCATAGATCAAAGTCCTCCAAGGCATCAATCATCTTCCACCTTTTAGCTATAAGAATATTGATTTCACCTCCAGACTTTCTGCTAAGTGCATCGGCAACCACATTAGCCTTCCCCGGATGGTAGTTGAGTGTGAAATCATAATCTTCTAGATACTCAACCCATCTTCTTTGTCAAAGATTCAAGTCTTTCTGTGTGAATACATACTTGAGGCTCTTATGATTAGAAAATACTTGAAACTTCTCCCATATAAGTAATACCTCTACAATTTAAGAGAAAAAACTACAACGACAAGCTCCAAGTCGTGAGTGGGATAATTTTGCTCATGAATCTTTAGTTGCCTCGAGCCATAAGCAACTACCTTTCCTTCTTGCATTAGCAAATATCCCAAGCCTCATAATGAGGCATCGGTACAAACATCATATCCTTTCCCACTGCTCGGAATAATGAGGATAGGAGCTGTTGTCAACTTCTCCTTCAAGGTGTCAATTTTTAAAATAAAATTGGGACATTTCAACGGATCTCAAGTTTACACAATAGCAATAATTTAAATGAATAGTAAAATGAATTTTTCAACAATAAACCATTTTCAACCATACACCATTTCGCACAAGTTCTTGTAGAGTCCCAAACCTCCACAAGCTCTTGTAGGAAACCAATTTCACACAATAACAATAATCGTTCAATAGTGTCATCCCATATTCTCATGTATGTTGGTTGCTTCCCATGAATCTACACAATGACTCTACCTCGTTCACCCAATCATAACCACACAAACCACATTGGGAAGGGCATATACTGTCTCCCATAGCATTGACAAATCCTTCCCAGGAAAGGTATACCATCCCTAAATCTCGAACTTACATGAACAATAGTGGTTGCTCTCACAAACAACAAACCACTACAAGTGTTAGGAAACCTTCTCACCCCCACTGGGATAGACTAACCTCAAACACTCAAACACTCTATGGCAGTGCTCAAATGCAATTCAAGTCCATCACAACAACCATACAAGAGATGCAATTCCAACCAATTTCTCAAATCATAAGTAAATCATAAATCCCCAATTTCATCGGCATTTTTCTAATAGAACAATTTAAAAAATTAAGCAATAGATCATCACAATTACCAATTTATTACTCAACACAAAGCACTAGGGTTTCAAAATCAAGAACACATGAAGAATCAAGAGAAAAATCAATTTATCTTGAAAACTAGGGTTTTATGCCAAGAAAAGAGATTTGATGGTTAACCATCCATTTACTTTGCTTAAAACATGGTGGTCTTTGCAAGGATACCAAGAAATAAAGATTTCATAGCATATATATAAGATTTAAAATAAAAAAAATACATATAAATAAGCCCTAACCTCAATGTAAGAGAATAGGAAGAAACCCCTACCTTGGTGTTCTTGAAAAACTAGGGTTTTGATTTTCTTAAAGTGGAAATCACCTTTGATATTGTGGTTTTCCCTCTCTTTCTTCCCCTCTAAGGTTTCATAGGGTTAGAAGTGTTGTAATGGGTCTAAATGGGATGTCCATAAGTACTTATAGTGGAAGAAAAGCCAGTTGTTCGTGACTTAAAATTTTAGATTTTTCAAAAACCTTCCGAAAGGTTTTTTATCGACCTTCTGGAAGGTTTGTCAATTGGACAAACATTTCCATTAACCTTCCGGAAGGTTTTTCATTGACCTTCCGAAAGGTTTGCTTACTGGACAAACTTTTCCATTATCCGTCCAGAAAAACATTACTTTAACCTTCTGAAAGGTTTTCGTCGACCTTCCGGAAGGTTTTGTCCACTGGAAAAACATTCACATTAACCTTCTGGAAGAACATTTACATTAACCTTCCGGAAGGTTTGTCTACTGGATAACATTTTCATTAACCTTCTAGAAGGTTTTTCATCAACCTTTCGAAATATTTTGCCTACTGGATAAGCATTTACCTTAACCTTCCGGAAGGTTTTTCATCCACCTTCCGGAAGGTTTTTCATCCACCTTCCGGAAGGTTTTGCCTGTTTTCCTACAAATCCTTCCTTCTTCATTTTCAACCCATTCCAATCCATTCCACAACCATCCAAAACCAACTCAAACTTATACCACATACATTTGTACATCAAACCTAGTTTAGTACAAGTTCTATTACAACGATTTCATATATTTACAAACTAAAACTAAGTTTTAACTACTATTTACTCAAATTTTTCCTTATTAACATTTCAAAAGAAATAATTACTTACTATGTAAACCTATATACATATATAAAGATAAAAGTGTGGGGTTTACAATATTAGTAAGGGATGAGCAACCACACGTTCAGTAGGATAATTCTTTTCCCAAGCATTTACAATGTTTTAAATATCAACATTCCACAAACCATACGAATAAGTAATGAAAACTTTCCATAATTAAATATAGGTACCAGAGAATAAGTAAAACATTTATAAAATTCTCGCAACACTTCATCATTTGAAATATACAATGTAAAAATTAAATGTTCATATATTTAAATGCAAACCATTATAGCAAATACCATGCATGCCTCGCATACGAACTATATAATCAATCGCACCGATTCATGCATGAACCATCCCTGGGGAACCGTTTGGGTCTTGCACCCTAGGGTCTCATCGCCCTTCTTGCTTTTCAAGGGGAACATGTAGGGCACAACTTGTGATGCCACATAGGCCATCACCGAAAGTTACTACCATAACCAATCCCCCTTAGGACTAGTAGTTGCCTTGGCAACCCACTCAATAGTCCCCAACCGTCTACTAATCCTCTGCCTGTCAGTATCAAGCATACATTTTCCAAAAATCATTATTTTGTATATCTATAAATCCTTTTAAAAACACATGTCATAACCTCGACATTTTATCAAACATGTAGTAGGCTCAAATCTCAAAAAGTTGCATTTTCAAAGCAACACAACAATTTCCAATAGAATAAGTCACATATATTATGTACAAAATAATAGCATACTTCAAAGCCCCCAAATCATAGGTTTAATCAAATACCCATAACTAAAATCAAACTAGGGCATTTTCATTTCTAATAGAATAAGTCATATTATGTAAAAGATCATAACATACTTCAAAACCCCCAAATCATAATTTTAATCAAATACTCATAACTAAAATCAAGCAAGGGTTTCAAACGCATAACATTAAAATCATTTCTATTTCCAAGAGAATAAGTCATATTATGTACAAGATCATAACATACTTCAAAACCTCCCAAATCATAAGTTTGTCAAATACCCATAACTAAAATCAAACAAGGGTTTCAAACCCATAACTCTAAAATCATTTTTATAGATGTGAGTTCACAATTCATGGCATACTTAACACTAAATCGAGGTTTATAACAAGTATTTTGCCATCAAACACATAGTAAGCTTTAGCTAAATAAAATACATGAGATGCACAATGTAAATGCAAGAGAGAGGAAAACCTCCCCTAGAAATCAAGAATTCCAAGCAAGTTCATAGGATTTTCAAGCAAAACCCAAGCTTTAGAGACATTTTTCTTCTTTTTTCTCTTTCCCTTTATCTACTCCTAGGGTTCTAAGAGGTATTGGGTGAGAGTGGAATGAAAGAATGGAAGAAAAGTGTAACGCCCCAAAGACCACCTTGGACGACATTACAAACTAAAAACCATTCACATCATGAGAGCAACTAAATAATTCATCCATAAAGAAATTCCATACATCAAAGGTAATCTTTACAATCTCATTCCCAAAAGAATACGCCAAAACATGACGAATATATCCCCAAAAAAATATGATCCCAAAAGTAAGATAATTACATCCCAAAAATTAACTATCATAGCGCAGCCGGAATAACAAAAGAAAGTGTCGCTCTAAGCATCCACCTCAGGATTCACGCTCCCGTCTGTCAGAGTCTCTCAGTGTTCAGGTTCCTCGACTCCCAGCTTTTCCTTGAGAGGATAATCTAAAAAATATAGTTTGTAGGGGGTGAGCACTAAGCTCTGTAGCAACATTCCTCCCAAACTTGAATAAGGTTTAGAAAAGCATATAAAAACTGTCGGTCACATTTCACAAATAGCATATATGAATTTTGAAATAAAATAGGGACATTCAAATAGATCTCCAGTTTAAGCAACAACAGTAATTTAATGCATACCGGAAACCAATATACGACTAATAATCCAATCCACCATAAACCGTTTCTCCCAAGTTCTTGCGGAATCCCATACTTCCCAACTTCTTGTAGAAACTAGTTATGGTACAATGAACAATAACCCACCACTTTATTCGTATCTCTGGTATGAAATAAGATCTCGCATGAATACCTTCAAAAATATCATGGCTCATGTACAATCCACACAAATCCTTACAAGGATATCCAACCTTTAGGAAGGGCGTATGCCAACACCATGGCAATGACGTATCCAACCAAAGAGTAGTATACTAACCCCTTTTTCCACGGTAACCAGTAAGCGATAATGGTTTAGTCCTTGCAACGCACTAACCCCATTAGGAGCGGTAGAAAAAGTTCTAACCCACACAGAGTAAGAAGGCGCCTACACACTCCAAGATACACTGTCAATAGTAGCCCATGTTTATCCAACAACCACACAAGAGACACAATACCAACAATTTCCTCAAATAACAAAAATTCCATAAATCCTCAATTTCACATATAGTGTTTCAATAGAACAATTAAATAAAATGCAAGAGATCATCATTAATATCATTTTAGTACTTAACTCAAAAACTAGGGTTTTATATCAAGAAAATGAGATATCATGGGTATTCAACCCTAACTTTGTTTAAAACACGCTAATAATTGCAAAAGATCAAGAAAAGATGATTTCATAGCAAATATATAAGATTTGGAGTCAAATAATACATATATAATAGCCCTAGCGTCAATGGACAAGAATGGAAGAAAACCCCTTACCTTGATGTTCTTGTAGAAGCTAGGTTTGATCTTTAATCCCCTTTAGAACTCTTGTTCTCCCCTTCTTTCTTCCTCTCTAAGTCTTCCTATTAGGATTCTAAGAGGTGTGGAGTGAGAGTGTTGTGAAAGAATGAGAGTAAATATAGTGAATATGGGGTTTTAAAACATAAAAATCTTGATTTTTTAACTGTCTACCAGTAGTTCATATCGAGCTACAAGTAGTTCGGATCTACAGGACAATGTACTACCTGTTGAGCTACCGGTTGTTCGGATCCACTGGATAGTGTACTACCGGTAGATCCTGTCCAAATTTGCCTATTTTCTATATTTTTCATTTCAAACCCTTCCAACTCCAACCCAAGCTTGTTCAATATGTTTTTGTACATCCAACCTAGTTGATACAAGTTCTATTGCAACGATCTCATATAGTTGCAAGCTAAACCAAGTTTTTAACTACTTTTTCCTCAATTTTCCATAGTAACATTTTAAAAGAAATAATAACTTGCTACATAAACCTACATGCATCTATGAAGATAAAAGGGTGGGGTTTACAATCCACCCCCCTTACAGAAAGTTTCATCCTTGAAACTTATCTCATGTAGCGAATAAATAAGGATACTTCTCTCGCATCTCCAGCTCGAGCTCCTAGGTGGCTTCCTCCCTTCCGTGATGTTACCACAAAACCTTCACTATTCGGATGACTTTGTTGCAGAGTACCTTCTCTTTGGTATCAAGAATCTTCACTAGTTGCTCTTCATACGTTGCTCCGTCTTGAACTTTGATATCTTCCAAATCCACAACCTGGGTGGTATCCGATTGACATTTCCTCAACATTGACACATGGAACACGTCATGTACTCCTAACAACTGAGCCGGTAGCCGAAGTTGATATATCACTTTGCCTATCACCTTGATCACTTCAAAGGGTCAGATGTATCTTGGCGCTAATTTTCCCTTCTTGTCGAATTTGAACACTCCTTTCTTAGGTGACGCCTTGAGGAAAACATAGTCCCCTTCTTGGAACTCCAATAGTCTTCGTCTTCTGTCCGCATAGCTTTTCTGTCTACTTTGTTCCGTGCATAGTCTCTCCCATATGAGTTGAATCTTCTCTGTAATTTCGAACAATTTTTGCCTAAAACAAGCTACTATTGCCTGCTTCTAACAAACACGTCGGTGATCGACATAGCCTTCTGTACAATGCTTCATATGGAACCATTCCAATACTTGCCTGATAGCGGTTGTTGTACGCAAATTCCACCAATGGCAAATGGTCACTCTAACTTCCCTTGAAGTCCAATACGCAAGCACGAAGCATATCCTCCAAAATATGTATCACCCTCTCGGATTGGCCATCCGTTTGGGGATGAAAAGCGGTGTTGAAATGCAATTCTGTCCCCAGAGCTTGTTGTAGACTTTGCTGCCACAAAATGGGAATCACGATCCGATACGATAGAGAATGGAGCTTCATGCAATCTCACGATCTCGCAGATATACTGCTTGCTCAAGGTCTCTCGAGCATCCGTGGTCTTCATACTTAAGAAATGTGCGGACTTGGTGAGTCTATCAACTATAACCCATACTGCATTATGCCGGCACGACGTCCGTGGTAAACTCGACACGAAATCCATGGTGATGTGATCCCACTTCCAGTCTAGGATAGACAAAGATTGTAGTAATCCTCTTGGATTTTGATGTTCAATCTTCACTTGTTGGCACATCGCACATCGGGCTATGAACCTTGCCACATCATTCTTCATTCCCTTCCACCAATATTGGCGCTTCATGTTCCTATACATTTTTGTACTACCGGGGTGGATAGCAAACTTAGAGTGATGGCATTCTCCAAGTATCTCCTCATTTAGGGACGAATCATCAGGAACGCATAGCTTCTCCCCATATCTTAGTTCTCCATTTCTCAAAGACCAACCCTCCATTGTTTCTCCATTCTCCAATTTAGCTCGAATCAATGCTAAGTCAGGATCTAAGCATTGCAATTCGACAACCCAGTGTTGAAGGGTAGGTTGGGCCACAAGGTTGAATAGGCATGGCCGAGATCTATCTTCTCCAACCCATAGATCATAGTCTCCAAGGGTATCCCTCATCTTCCATTTACTTACAAGAACATTGAGTTTACCCCAAGACTTTCGGCTAAGTGCATCGGCGACTACATTGGCTTCCCCGGATGGTAGTTGAGTGTGAAATCATAATCTTCTAGATACTCAACCCACCTTCTTTGCCGAAGATTCAAGTCTTTCTGTGTGATCACATACTTGAGGCTCTTATAATCAGAAAACACTTGAAACATTTCCCCATATAAGTAACATCTCAACAACTTAAGAGCAAAAATCACAGCGGCAAGCTCCAAGTCGTGAGTGGGATAGTTTTGCTCATGAATCTTAAGTTGCCTCGAGCCATAAGCAACCACTTTCCCTCCTTGCATTAGCACACACCCCAAGCCTCGTAGCGAAGCATCGGTGTACACATTGTATCCTTCCCCACTACTCGGAATAATGAGGACCGGAGCTGTCGTTAACCTATCCTTCAAGGTGCGAAAGGCTAGTTCGCAAGCTTGAGTCGACAAGAACTTTTCTCCCTTCTTCGTATAGTGAGTCATCGATATTGCTAGCTTGAAGAACCTTTCCACAAACCTCCGATAATAGCCTGCTAAACCCAAGAAGCTACGTACTTCGATCACATTCTTAGGTGGTTCCCATTTCACGACTTTAATCTTTGCGTGGTCAACAACTACCCCTTTTTTCGGACACAACATGACCAAGGAATTTCACTTCCTTCATCCAAAACTCGAATTTACTCATCGTTGCATACAACCTATGCTCTCTTAGTGTTTGTAGCACAATCGAAAGATAGCGTGAATGTTCCTCTTGAGTCCGTGAACAAATCAATATGTCATCAATAAATACAATGGCAAACTGATCAAGGTACGGCCAGAATACCCTATACATCAAATCCATGAAGGATTCTGGTGAATTAGTCAGTCCGAACGGCATCATCGTATATTCAAAATAACCATACCAGGTACGAAAAGCTATTTTAGGAATAACCTCCTCCTTGATCCGCAGTTGATGATACCCAGTGTTAAGATCAATCTTGGAGTAATACTTAGAACCCCTCAATTGGTCAAAAAAATTGTCAATCTTTGGCGATGGATATTTATTCTTTATCGTAACCCGATTTAACCTTTAGTAATCCATGCATAACCAAAGTGTTTCATCATCCTTCTTCACGAAGAGGACCGGGGCTTCCCAAGGTGAAGTACTTAAACGGATAAACCCAATCGCCAATAAATGGTCTAACTACTACCTTAGTTCCTTCAACTCCAAAGGTCCCATCCGATAAGGAGCAATGGATATGGGTTCGATTCCCAGATATAGATCAATTTTGAAATCAATCTCTCGTTGTGGGGGTAACCCAGGTAATTCATTGGGAAAAACATCCAAAAAGTCCAACACCACCAATATTACATCCGGTTGGGATTTGTCCCGATCATCTCCCATTAAGCTGGCCAAGAAACTCAAATTGCTCCCTGCCTTGGCTTTCAGGAATATATTTCCCGTCGTAGAAAATGGATGGGAGGAATTTTGGTCATTCACAAAACTGAATACTACCCCTCCCGGTAGTTAAAAAGAAATTGGTTTACGAAAACAATCCATTATCGCCCAAAAAGTGGACAACAAATTCATCGCAAATATAACGTCGTACCCTTTTATATCTAATGCAACCAAATCGACAACCAACTCTTGCTTCCCAATTCGAAGCACACAACCTCTACATACCCTTCTAGTATCAAACCGTTCTCCCGTAGGTAGGTCAATACTCAAGGCATGTTCTAGTTTTCCAAAGTCCAATCCCAAACTCAAAGCGTATATAGTGCGTATGAAGGAATGTGTAGCACCAGGATCAAATAAAATTTGAGCCAAAGAGTTGTAGAGAAGGACAATACCTTCCACCACGGCATTGGAGACATCCTCCTCCAGTTTCGTCAAAGCAAACACTCTTCCTTGATGAGCACCACTGGGGGCTGTAGCTCCTAACGGCCTTTGGTGTACTGGCTTCGATGGTGGTAGCTTGTTTGCATTTACCTGTCCAGTACTTGATTGGTCCTTGGCGAAAACGATGGGCATTGATTTTTGAAGTGCCCAAACTTTCCACATGCAAAGCAGTGGTGTGGGTCCGTGCCTGTCTTCTCTGGTATGCCTCCAGCTTCTCGAGCTGTCTGAAGTCTTTGTTCACCCCCCTAATCTGGGCAACGGTATGGTGCCACTCTCTGCCCTCCACTACTGTTAGCACCGGTCCTGATCAGACCTCCCCTCGAGAAGTTCTGTCACCTCTAAGTGTCCTCAGTGTCTCTCTCCACCAGTGCAGCTCTGCCAACCATATCCCCATACTCCCGATCTTGAGGGCCACCAACTTCTCCCGAATAATAGGCCTTAATCCCTGCTCAAAGCGCTTGGCCCTACTGGCCTCAATAGATATAAACTCCGTAGCATAATAGGATAGCTCGTCAAAGCTCCTCTCGTACTCGGTCATCATCATGCTACCCTATCGTAGAGCAAGAAAATCTGCCTTCATTCTGTCTCTAACTGATTCTGGAAAATACTTGTCTTGGAAGATTTGGTCGAACTCCTCCCAAATGAGTGCATTGGTGTTCCTCCTTCTCTTTACGGAATCCCACCAATGGTTGGCCTCTCCCTCTAATAGATATGACGCCAAGCCGACCCTAAGATCATCAGCTACACCCATGTCATCACAAATCTTCTTCACTCGGCGGATCCATCTATCCGCATCTAAGGGATTGGAGCTTCCTTGAAAAGTGGGTGGGCATTGTCTTAGAAACTCTCGAAGAACAACCATTCTCTGATTCTCATCCCCGTTGCCCGGTACTTGGGCTATTAGATGAGCTCCCCCATTGTGGTTGTTGTTGTTTCCATTCTGGTTTTGTACCAGAGTGGTGAGCTCCCTTAAGAATTAGTAGATGTCGTTCATGGCATCGGGGAGGTGGTGGTGGTGGGTTTCCTTGGCCACCACGACCTTGTCCATGTCCATGCCTACCGTCCATCTTGCACATCAATTCATAATTTAGTTTCATTGATGTACAAGACATAGTTAGGATGTCTTGACCTGAGCATAAGACTAATATCAAATTTAAATCAATAATTTCGTTCAATCTAATCCCATTTCTCTAGTGGTAATCCATAACCTACAGCACCCATGTAAGACCTAAAGCCTAAGCTCTGATACCAAAACTTTGTAACACCCCAAAGACCACTCTGGACGGCATTACAAACTAAAAACCATTCACATCATCAGAGCAACTAAATAATTCATCCATAAAGAAATTTCATACATCAAAGGTAATCTTTACAATCTCATTCCCAAAAGAATATGCCAAAACATGACGAATATATCCCCAAAAGAATATGACCCCAAAAATAAGATAATTACATCCCAAAAATTAATTATCATAGCGCAGTGGAATAACAAAAGAAAGTGTCGTTCTAAGCATCCACCTCGGGATTCACGCTCCTGTCTATTGGAGTCTCCCAGTGTGTGGGCTCCTCGGCTCCCAAATCTTCCTCGAGAGAATAATCTGAAAAATATAGTTTGTAGGGGGTGAGCACTAAACTCAGGAGCAGCATTCCTCCCAAACTCGAACAAGGTTTAGAAAAGCATATAAAAACGGTCGGTCATCTTTCACAAATAACATATATGAATTTTGAAATAAAATAGGGATATTTAAACAGATCTCCAGTTTAAACAACAACAGTAATTTAATGCATACAGGAAACTAACATATGACTAATAATCCAATCCACCATAAACCATTTCTCCCAAGTTCTTGCGGAATCCCATACTTCCCAAAATTCTTGTACAAACTAGTTGTGGTACAATGAACAATAACCCACCACTGTATACGTATCTCTGGTATGAAATAAGATCTCGCATGAATACCATCGAAAATATCATGGCCCGCATACAATCCACACAAATCCTCGCAAGGATATCCAACCTTTAGGAATGGCGTATGCCAACACCATGGCAATGATGCATCCAACCGAAGAGTAGTATACTAACCCCTTTTTCCACAGTAACCCGTAGGCGATAATGGTTTAATCCTCGTAAGGCACTAACCCCATTACGAGTGGTAGGAAAAGTTATAACCCACACGGAGTAAGAAGACGTCTACACACTCCAAGATACCCGGTCAATAGTAGCCCATGTTTATCCAACAACCACACAAGAGATACAATGCCAACAATTTCCTCAAATAACAATAATTCCATAAATCCCCAATTTCACATGTAGTGTTTCAATAGAACAATTGAATAAAATGCAAGAGATCATCATTAATATCATTTTAGTACTCAACTCAAAGCACTATAGTTTCGAAATCAATAATAAAGAAAGAATTTAAGAAGAAAATCCATCACTCTCCAAAAACTAGGGTTTTATATCAAAAAAAAATGAGATTTCATGGGTATTCAACCCTAACTTTGTTTAAAACACTCTAATAATTGCAAAAGACCAAGAAAATATGATTTCATAGCAAATATATAAGATTTGGAGTCAAATAATACATATATATTAGCCCTAGCATCAATGGACAAGAATAGAAGAAAACCCCCTACCTTGATGTTCTTGGAGAAGCTAGGTTTGATCTTTAATCCCCTTTAGAACTCTTGTTCTCCCCTTCTTTCTTCCTCTCTAAGTCTTCCTATTAGGGTTCTAAGAGGTGTGGAGTGAGAATGGTGTGAAAGAATGGGAGTAAATGTAGTGAAAATGGGGTTTTAAAACATAAAAATCCTGACTTTTTAATTGTCTACCAGTAGTTCGTATCAAGCTACCGGTAGTTCGGATCCACTAGACAGCGTACTACCGGTAGGTCCTGTCCAAATTTGCCTATTTCCTCTATTTTTCATTTCAAACCCTTCCAACTCCAACCCAAGCTTGTTCAACATGCTTTTGTACATCCAACCTAGTTTATACAATTTCTATTGCAATGATCTCATATAGTTGCGAGCTAAACCAAGTTTTTAACTACTTCCTCCTCAATTTTCCATAGTAACATTTTAGAAGAAATAATAACTTGCTACATAAACCTACATGCATTTATGAAGATAAAAGGGTGGGGTTTACAAAAAGGGGCTGAAATCTGGGTTTTAAATCCAGCAGTCCAGAATTTTACTGTTCATGGACTGAAATTTGGGTTTTCTCCAAAATTACGATTTTACCATTAAAAATCTCCAATTTGATCCATATGACTTCCCTAAGGTTTTTTGACGTTCCGGATTCATTTTTAATGTTATTTTAACCTAAAAATATTTTTTTTATGATTTATCTCAAAACAAAAATAAATTTACACTCAAAATACTAAAATTACTATTTTATCCCTTCAAGCCTCTATATGTGCTAAATGACTATTCCAAGTTTTTCGGACCTCCCGGATTCAATGGTAATATTATTTTGACTTAAAAAGATTAATATATTTGTGTAGTTACCCTTATCAACCTTAGACACCTCCAAAAATTAAATTTGAACCAAAAGTCAATACGCTCGTACTTCAAAATTACCCGACTATTCGTTTAACAACGATTCGAAGTTTCTCTCATTATTTTAATCATTTTGTAAATATTAACATGTTAATATAATTTATATTTAAATGAAACACGAGATCTCACAATCCACCCTCTTTAAAATAAGTTTCATCCTCGAAACTTAGGCTCTCTAGTCTAAGTCTTAGTTGTTAACCACGAACCTAACTGAGTGAACTTCATTCACTAGCACAAGAATATATGTCCAAGTTTCTTTTATGAATTCACTACCTTCAATATGTTATATTTATATAGGCTAATGATTAACCAATCCACCAATCTCAAACCATGAGTATTACGGTTTATTAAAATATTTCCAAGTCCATTCATGCCATCACATTTCTTCCATTTAGTTTCGTTCTTATAATACTACTTTGTATCCCATTTTAACACCTCAGATTTTCCCGTGTTTGCTCCATTATCACAGTTATTATAAGTCCCCAAATTCACATTCTTTTTAAGTTATCAAACTTTTCCAATAACCGTGTGGGACTGGTAGAACTTATTTCTCACCATGATTCACCACTAGGTCGCCAACTTCATTGTTACTCGTCACCTATATTAATCATTTAATTCTCGATATTATTGTCATTCAAGCTACCATGATAGTCTTAACCCATCTCCTATCCACCATGTGCCCATCCATACTACTCCAGAGTGCACGACTCAAGACAATGCACGACTCATGACATGGCCTGACCAAAGATGTGTATGACCCTATCCACCCAAGTTCTTAACCACACCTGCTTCATATACGTCTCATACCTGATCAACTAATATTATCAACCTTTAGAGATTTTTCATGCACACTCAGTATTATTGTCACAATATTTTCACGTTTCAATATTACCACTAAAGAATCAAACAAGAAGTCTTGGAAAACTCTCACTTTAATTCTTGTATAAAATATCCTCTATTTAAATCCACTACGAAGCATTAAATCCTATGACAAACCTCAAGTCGTTGTGATTTGGTGAACACCACGAGATTGTCAATAGTGATAATTTTCAAACTAGACACCTAGTTATCTAAAAATTTGATTTTTACTTCTCAATTGTACTTTTCACCTTCATTCGTGTAATCATAACCAAATGGTTAACCCTAATCATATAAGTCTAACCAAATGTTTTCGCTGCACACTTTGATACTAATTATAATTTTCCAATTCCCTTTTTTTCAATCCATTATAATCAGAATTAACAACCGATAAAAATTCTCATAGGTTCTCTCTCATAAGTACTAATGCATGTAGAACCCTCGATTAATACTTTTAGAACTATCATAATATCTCCACATGCTTAACCAATTCGATCTATCATATATCTTTCTTCAACTTTCCAATAAGATTTATCACCAAACATTGTCTTCAAGTGTTTGGCCATCGCCTAATGCCTATTTCAATTTTTAAAGTCATTATTGTCTCCCAAGAGTTAGATGTACAATGCAGTTATGTTAACAAGAAAGCGCCTCAAATAATAACCCGTAGCAAAATGTTATAGCTTCCTTCTACCCAAGATTACTCCAACACATTTTACGAAACTCTTAAGTCCCTATGATTCAATCCAGCACCTTAATATTTCTTGAACTATAAAATATAACCAATATAAGGTTACATTCCTAAGGGTCTAAATAATTCTTCAATTCAACACCACTAATCACCATAACCATAAAAATTTATCATGATCCACGAGATGATAACCATTCACCGACTAATAGAGTAGTCTCGTACTTTGATCAAAACTTAATTAACCATTCATCTGTTAATATCAAAACCACCGTGTGTAATTTTATACATCGATCTACCATATTAAATCCTTTTAACATCACAACCAACTGCAAAAATTTCTTTTCAAAAATCTATGATCTTCAATACCAACAATTCTCAACTCCGGCCTATCAAACCTAATGATGGATTGAAAGATATAGAGATAAACATCCATAGTTCTACAATATTTGACTTCCAAATACATTAAAATATCTCACACCACGATAAGAGTTTATGTCGAATATTCAGCATCATCATTGCTCTATTAGTTACTCAATATAAATGATCTCAAAATTTTGAACATCTATGCTCCACAATCCAACAATATTAAGGGCCAAAAATTTATTAAGCTTTGTAGGTTTCCATGGCACGGGACTTCAAAATTTTAGTCCATACCCTTGATCTCCATTTTCATTTACAGTCTATGAGTGTAACTTAACTATCAACCCCACACTCAACCAAGGGATTCCCAATTATCACTAGCTTTAGATGGTCTAAATGTTGTGAACTAGAAACACCACAAAATACAATCACACAAGAACCGAACTAATTCATGCTTTGCCCCCAAAGATAACACCTTCCATGTACTTTAGAGAGTTATTGTCCTATAATGCTCACATGTATTCTAATCCCTCCTACCTTTTCATGTCATTACTAATTTTCTTACTCCATATTTCTTACCCTTCAAAGGCTTACCATGTCATTCTCAATCAATTTTCAAGCAAATTCATCTAATATAACTCATCAATTATTGCACCACGATCCTCCAATCATACTTTTTCTGAATAATTCTTATAACCTAATTGTACAAAAATTAAGTTGTCGCTTAAAATTTAATTCTGCCAAAAGTAATACGTCGATCCGCATAGTTTTTCTGTCAACTTTGTGCCATGCATAGCCTCTCCCGGATGAGTTAAATGTTCCCCGTAGTCTCCCGAATGATCTCTGGCCCAAACAAACTACTCTCTCCAACTTCTAGCCAACAAGTCAGTGACCTCCACGGTCTTCCATACAATGCTTTATAAGTTGCCATCCCAATACTTGCCTGATAACTGTTGTTGTATGCAAATTCCACCAACGGCAAATGCTCACTCCAACTTCCTTTGAAGTCCAACACACAAGCACGCAACATGTCTTCCAAAATCCGTATCATCCTCTTGGATTGGGCATCCTTTTGAGGATGAAAAACGGTGTTAAAGCGTAACTCTGTCCCCATAGCTCATTGTAGACTTTGCCAAAATTGTGCCACGGAACGAGAATCGCGATCCGAAACAATAGAAAGTGGAACTCCATGCAATCAAACAATCTCGCAAATATATAACTTGCTAAAGCTCTCCAAGGTGTCTGTGGTCGTCATACTCAAGAAATAAGCAAACTTGGTGAGTCTATCAACTATAACCCATACGGCATTATGTCCGCGCGACGTCCGTGGTAAACCCGACACGAAATCCATGGTGATGTGATCCCACTTCCACTCTGGGATAGGCAAAGACTATAGTAATCCTCCTGGCTTTTGATGTTCGATCTTAACCTACTGGCACACCGTACATTGTGCTATGAACCTTGCCACATCCTTCTTCATTCCCTTCCATTAATATTGACGCTTCATGTCCCTATACATTTTTGTGCTACCTGGGTGGATAGCAAACTTATAGTGATGGCACTCTCCAAATATCTCCTCCGTAAGGGGTGAATCATCGGGGACGCATAGCTTCTCCCCATATCTTAGTTGTACATTTCTCAAAGACCAACCCTCCATTGTTTCTCCACTCTCCAATTTAGCTCGAATCGACGCTAAGTCAGGATCGAAGCATTGCAATTCCACAACCCTACGTTGAAGGGTAGGTTGGGCCACAAGGTTGAATAGGCATGGCCGAGATCCATCTTCTCCAACCCATAGATCATATTCTCCAAGGGCATCCCTCATCTTCCATTTACTTGCAAGAACATTGAGTTCACCCCAAGACTTTTGGCTAAGTGCATCATCGACTACATTGGCCTTCCCTGAATGGTAGTTGAGTGTAAAATCATAATCTTCTAGATACTCAACCCACCTTCTTTGCCCAAGATTCAAGTCTTTCTATGTGAACATATACTTAAGGCTCTTATTATCAGAAAACACTTGAAACTTTTCCCCATATAAGTAACATCTCCATAACTTAAGAGCAAAAACCACCGCGGCAAGCTCTAAGTCATGGGTGGGATAATTCTTCTCTTGAACCTTGAGTTGCCTAGAGCCATAGGCAACCACCTTCCCTCCTTGCATTAGCACACACCCCAAGCCTTGTAGCAAAGGATCGGTGTGCACGTCATATCCTTCCCCAGTACTCGGAATATTGAGGACATGAGCGGTTGTCAACTTCTCCTTCAAGGTGTGGAAGGCTAGTTCACACACTTCATTCCACAAGAACTTTTTTCCCTTCTTCGTAAGGTGAGTCATCGGCATTGCTAGCTTGGAGAACCCTTCCACAAACCTCCGGTAGTAACCTGCTAAACCCAAGAAGCTACGTAATTTGGTCACATTCTTAGGTGGTTCCCATTTCTTTGCGGGGTCAACAGATACCCCTTGTTCCGACACAACATGGCCAAGAAATTTCACTTCCTTCATCCAAAACTCACATTTACTCATCTTCGCATATAGCTTATGTTCTCTCAATGTCTGTAGCACTGTAAAGAGATGACATCCATGTTCCTCGTGAGTTTGGGAATAGATTAGTATGTCATCAATAAACACAATGACAAACTGATCTAGATACGATCGAAATACCCTGTGCATCAAGTCCATGAAGGCTACTGGAGCATTAGTCAATCTGAATGAAATCACCGTATACTCGAAATGACCATATCGGGTACAAAAAGCTATTTTAGGAATATCCTCCTCCTTGATCTATAATTGATGATACCCAGTGCGAAGATAAATTTTGGAGTAATACTTAGAACCCCTTAACTGGTTGAACAAATCATTTATCCTCGGTAAAGAATATTTGTTCTTCACTATTACTCGATTCAATCGTCGGTAATTTGTGCATAACCGAAGTGTCTCATCATGCTTCTTCATAAAGAAGACCGAGGCTCCTTAATGTGAAGTACTTAGACGGATAAACCCAATAGCCAACAAATGGTCCAACTACTTCCTTAGCTCCTTCAACTCCAATGGTGCCATTCTATAGGGAGCAATGGATATGATTTCGGTTCACGGGTAGAGATCAATCTTGAACTCAATCTCTCGTTGTGGGGGTAACCCAGGTAGTTCATCTAGAAAGACATCCAGGAAGTCCGACACCACCAATATTACGTTCAGTTAGGATTTATCCCGATCATCTACCATTATGTTGCCCAAGAAACTCAAATTGCTCCCAGCCTTAGCTTTTAAGAATCTATTCCCGTCATTGGAAATGGATGAGAAGAATTGTGATTATTCATGAAATTAAAAACTACTCCCAGTAGTTGAAAGGAAATTCACTTGCGAAAACAATCCATCACCGCACAGAAAGCGGACAACAAGTTCATCCCAAATATAACGTCGTACCCCTTCATATCTAACGCAACCAAATCAACAACCAACTCTTGCTCCCCAATGCGAAACACACATCCTCTACACACCCTTGTTGTATCCAACCATTCTCTCGTGGGCATGTCAATACTAAGGGCATGTTCTAGCTTCTCAAATCCCAATCCCAATCCCAATCCCAAATTAAAAGCATATGCAGTACGTATGAATGAGTGTGTAGCACCGGGATCAAATAAGATTCGGGCCCAAGAGTTATAAAGAAGCACGATACCTTCCACTGTGGCATTAGAAGCATCCTCCTCCGGTTGAGTCATGCAAATTGTACATCCCTAACCCACTTGGTTGACTACCCAGAGAGGACCTTGGCACATCGGTAGGATTCGTAATATCCTAAGATTGGGAATTTTTTTTCCAATTTGTTAAAGTACTCAAGGGCCTTATCAGAATCCTTGCTTAGAAACTCTCCATTGCACATCATGTCAATGAATTGTTGTTAGCCTGGTGTAATTCCTTAATAGAAGAAACTCACCAATTGGCATTGATCGAATTCATGATGTGGAATGGAGTGTAGCAAGTCCTTGTATCTATCTCAACATTGATAAAATTGCTCATTGGGTTTTTTCAAAAAATTTTGAATTTGTTTCTTAAGAGCAGTAGTCTTGGGCACCGAAAAAAAATTATTTAAAAAATTAAAAAGCATTTGTGCCCAAGAACTTATTGATTGAGGTTTTGATGAGTTTAACCAAGTTTTAGCTTTGTTTTTGAGGGAGAATGGAAATAATTTCATGTGTGTCATGTCTTCCATGACATGATTTGTGATGAATTTTCCAACAATTTTCTCAAATTCCTTAAAGTGTAAATAAGGATTTTCTCTTTCAATTCCATGGAATTGAGGAAGTAGTTGCAACATCCCAAATTTAAAAAGGAAGCCATGGGCTTGCATGGATAAAAATATGCACGAGAGGGTGGTGCTTCGGGTTGGTTGGATATAATCCCTCATTGAACTCGTTAGAGGATCAATTGGGAGATCAATTGAACTCGAAAGTGTTTCTTGGGGATCGCAAAAATCTCTCCAGATGCTTATTCTTCTGAGCCATTGACTTTGCCTAGTTGTTACATTTAAATTCCCTAATTGTAGGCTCTTTCCATGTTATTCAGTTTAGGTCATGTTTTCAAGCTAAGCTCTGTACCATGAATCAAGCTGTCATAATTCGATTTAGCTCATCCCCAATTGTTCCTATTTGTGACCCACGTGACCTGTTCTTTCAAGAACTCATGAGTGAATTTTCTGTACAAATGGCAAAGATTTATGCCTTTTCACTAGTCACCATGAAACGTATGTCAACCATTTTTTTACCAGACAACCATATCATGTTTCCATACTCATCATTACATGGATCCTTGAGATGAGCATCTTATTTGGTTTGTCTCTTCGCATGAAATGTTTGTCCTTTAGTTTCAAGGCATTCCCATTTTTTTTTGGCGCTTGTCCATCTCCTTTAAAAAGGGGTGCAGAGTGGCACATTCCCACATTTGTTTTACTCTAGACTATTACTTCATTTTCTTTTTTGCTCTCTTTATGTCTGCTTCTCATATCTCAAATGGCTCGCCTCACCCTAGAAGACGTTCCAACCTTTTGACTCAAATACCAAATTCCTAATGATGTCCACATCCAAGTTGCTGGTGTCGATGAGCTGTTGATTGGCACCAGAGAGTAAATCCCTATCCATACTAAAACAATCATTGAAGGTGGTGTGAGGTTTCTTCTTCATCCTCTGCTACTATGGGTGCTTTCAACATTGAAATTATGCCCCAATCAGTGATGTCCTCATTTTTTTAGGATAGTCATGGGTTTTGTTGCCTTGAATGGCTTTCTAAACATAAGCCTGGGTATCTGGGAGATCCTATTATGTTATATCCTCAAACCAGCTGGTGACAACTACTACTTATCGGTGAGGAGGAAATATTGATATATGGTGATTCACCTTCTTGACTCAAACAAGGGTCACGAAAGCGACATTATCTTCGTTTATGGGAATTAGGAATACAAGGCCAGAGACATTCCTTTGTATAGGTTCCCATACAAGGAAGAGACACTAGGTATATGAAAAACATTTCCTTTGCATTTCATGTTCCTCGCTTTTCCTCTATATAAAACTATTGGGTTAGAAATTGATTCTTTTCAGTATTCTATACTTTTGTTGGTGAAACTTTCAAAGGAAAAAATCTCGAGCATTCTGTGAAGATGGACGACTTGAAGAAACTGATTATTTTCAATCTTCTACATTCCTACTTATCATTCTTTATTGTTGTTCCTGAGCAAGCCAATGCCACCCTTGTTGAGGACCGAGATGAGCCGCAAGCTCAACGTGCTGCTACCCCTTGTCCCCAACAAAAATCTGTTGTCCCTTAATCTAGAAGGAACATAAAGAATGTTTTAAATTTTCTTTCTTCGGGTGATCTTGTTGAACCTAGCCTTTTAGCTCAAGATCTAGTTGTAAGAATTCTTGGACAAGGGTTTCATTAGATTGAGTACCTCACCTCAGGGTGCTCTGGTGTTGTTTGCCAAGTAGATGGATAACACCCTTTGGCTATGTATAGATTACCAGTAGTTGAATCGGGTTACTATCAAGAATGGGCACCCTTTGCCATGGATTGATGACTTGTTTGATCATCTAAAAGGGGCATAGATTTACTCCAAGATAGATCTACGCATGGGTTACCATCAATTGAGAATTAGGGAGGCAGATATCCCTAAGATGGTGCTTAGGATGTGGTATGGGCATTTTGAGTTCACTGTAATTCCTTTTGGATTAATGAATGTCCAGGCAGCATTCATAGATCTCATGTATAGGGTGTTCCAACTCTACCTAGATCAATTCATCATAGTTTTTGTTAATAACATCCTGATCTACTCCAAGTCTGAGAAGGAGCATGAGAGTGACTTGAGGGCTATTCTCCAGACCTTGAGAGACCATTAGTTATATGCCAAGTTCAACAAGTGCAAATTTTGGTTGACGGAGGTGAAATTTTTAGGACACGTGGTGTTAGCTTCGGGTGTATCTGTGGGCCTGGAGAAGGTTAAGGAAGTCATGAGTTGGGAGAGGCCGAAGTTAGTCTTCAAGAGACATAGTTTCTTGGGATTGGCAAGGTATTATAGGAGGTTTATTTAGATGCACCTATAACTAGATTAACCAAGAAGGGGGTCAAATTTCAGTGGGATGACTCGTGTGAAAAGGCATTCCAAGAGTTAAAGAGGAGGCTTACTTCAGCTCCTATTCTGATTGTTCCAAAGAGGGGATAAAGTTACAAAGTGTATCATGAATCCTCTAAGGATGGACTCGGGTGTGTGTTGATACAGTCCGAGAGGGTGGTAACTTATGTTTCTTAGTAGTTAAAGTGCCACAAGCAGAACTACCCCACATATGACATGGAGTTGGCGATCATTGTCTTTACCTTAAAGGCTTGGCGTCACTATTTGTATGGTGAGTAGTTTGAGTTGTTTTTGGACTATAAGAGTCTTAAGTACATCTTTACACATAGGGACCTTAACATGAGGCAACACAGGTGGATGGAGTATTTAGAGGACTATGACTTTACTTTGCATTACCATCCTGGTAAAGCAAATGCGGTGGTTGATGCACTCAATCAAAAGTCTTTGGAATTCTTAGCTAGTGTGGCTTTCTGAGAGTGGTAGATGCTCAAGATTGTGGGGTAGTTTGGGCCACACTATATGAGTCACGCATAGGGCATTTTTGGGAGGTTAGTGGCTATGCCTTCTCTACTAAGCAGGGTGATTGAGTCGTAGGGGCAACACACAGAGATATAGTCCATCAGGAATCAGGTGCAATCAGGTATAGGTTATGAGGGTTGGGCCATTCCTGTAAGTGGTAGTCTTTGGTTTAGGGGAAGAGTTATGGTTTTCTAGCCTACGGATCTCAGACATGAGATCCTTAGGGAGTTCTATTGCTCCCATTTTACTATACATCTAGGTGGCATGAAGATGTACTATGATCTTCACTACTAGTACTATTGGAGCGAGATGAAGAGGCATATCGGGGACTTTATTAGCCTATGTCTCACATGTCAACAAGTCAAGGCGGAGCACCAAAGACCAGTAGGGTTACTACAACCTTTGGAAATGGTTGAGTGGAAGTGGGAGCATGTCACGATAGATTTTGTGACCTACTTGCCACGGACATCGTAGGGGCATGACGTAGTGTGGGTGATATTGGACCAACTTACGAAGTAGAACACTTTTTGGCAGTATGGATGACTTCACACTAGAGAAAATCTGTAAGCTGTACATATGGGAGATAGTCCAGTTACATGGGGTGCCCATTTCTATCATATTAGAGATTTTCCTATAGGCTATGGGGACACAGTTGGTGATGACCATAAATTTTCATCCCCATAAAGATGGTTAGTCAAAGAGGACCATCTAGAATTTAGAGGACAGGCGTCCTTGATCTCAAGGGTAGTTGGAAAGAGCACTTACTCTTTGTGGAGTTTGCCTACATTAATAGCTATTAGGCGAGCATACAGAAGGCACCCTATGAGGCACTTTATGAGAGGTTGTACTGTTCTATAGTTTGTTGAATAAAGATTGGATAGAGACCCTCTAAAGGTTTGAACTTGATTAGAGACACCTCAGAGAAGGTAGATTTGATACAAAAGTATCTTCTTTTGGCAGAAAGCTGATAGAAGAGCTACGCTGATAGACGACGGTGACATCTAGAGTTTGGGGTTGGTGATCACGTCTTCTTGAAGGTGATGCCCAAGAGAGGAGTGACCAAGTTTAGGATGTGAAAAAGTTATCACCGAGGTATATCGGGCCCTTTAAGGTATTCGATAGGGTTCGTATAGTCGCTTAATAGTTGGCATTACCGTCCCATTTATCGGGTGTGCACGCTATATTCCATGTCTCCATGCTCCAGAAGTACACCCCAGATCCGATACATGTGGTGGATTGGGGTGTGCTGGTTGTAGTTGCAGTTGGGACCGGTGCGTATCATGAATAGTCGAGAGCATGGATGTTAAATTTTTTTGGTTTAGTCTGGGAGTTTTATGCACTTTTCCATCTTATGTACATACTATGATCATAAGAAAAACAGGATTGGTAAGAAAAACTGAAATTCGAGAACAACAAGCGAAACCACTGTGTGGTAGAAGCACTTTTGCTAAACATTGTCATGCCAAAAGAGTTGGTTCCTGTAAACAATGTGGCTGGGTGTTTCACATGAAAAAATATAATCAGTGTTCTGAACCAATTTTTGGTCGCGCAATAGATCGATTAGACTGGATAGTGAATGGGCAGAGTAGGGATTATCCTAACTCGCCATCCTATTTTGGTAATTTGCTTAAATGATTTGTGCGACAGGAAATTAGAAGAGTCACTGATGGTTCAAATGACATGGAAACAGAGGAAGACTCAGATTAGATTGCTTTTTTTGACAAAACTGTGGAAAAATGTGTTTTTGGGATGCAAGCCAAGGGGTCCAAATTTTTGTAAAAAAATCTTTTTTTTTTAAATGTACAAAATCTTTGTTAATTGAAATGAAAGAAAAGTGGGTAGAGTAAGGAATTTCATAAAATACCAACCTAAAGTGTGAGTAATGGCTTATCCTAAGACACCACGAATTTTAGTTCAAAATTGTGTGTATAAGCTTCTTTTATTGTGTAAATGAATATGTATAAAATTGTTTAATCTTTATATGGCGTTCAAATGCCAAATGATGCTCGAACATCATCTGCTTGTAGTACTTTGGTCTCTGTTGAAAACTCAAAAGTAGTGGGAGCTTATCACATTCGAACGTTGGAGAACTTTTGAACTAGAATCCCACGTTCGAACTCCAAGGGAATGTTTGAACGCCATGAGCTTACAGTACTTTGGTCCCTGACAAAACTCAAAATTACTAGGAGCTGTTCACGCTCAAACGTTAGTCTAATGTTTGAACCATGTGTTTAAAATTCTTCTAGCCACATTCGAACATTCACTCTTAGTCTATAAAAACCTAGTTTGTCTTCTTTATTTCAAAATCCTTTAAAACCCCCCAAAACCCCCAAACCCTAGGGTGTCNCCATCTTATGTACATACTATGATCATAAGAAAAACAGGATTGGTAAGAAAAACTGAAATTCGAGAACAACAAGCGAAACCACTGTGTGGTAGAAGCACTTTTGCTAAACATTGTCATGCCAAAAGAGTTGGTTCCTGTAAACAATGTGGCTGGGTGTTTCACATGAAAAAATATAATCAGTGTTCTGAACCAATTTTTGGTCGCGCAATAGATCGATTAGACTGGATAGTGAATGGGCAGAGTAGGGATTATCCTAACTCGCCATCCTATTTTGGTAATTTGCTTAAATGATTTGTGCGACAGGAAATTAGAAGAGTCACTGATGGTTCAAATGACATGGAAACAGAGGAAGACTCAGATTAGATTGCTTTTTTTGACAAAACTGTGGAAAAATGTGTTTTTGGGATGCAAGCCAAGGGGTCCAAATTTTTGTAAAAAAATCTTTTTTTTTTAAATGTACAAAATCTTTGTTAATTGAAATGAAAGAAAAGTGGGTAGAGTAAGGAATTTCATAAAATACCAACCTAAAGTGTGAGTAATGGCTTATCCTAAGACACCACGAATTTTAGTTCAAAATTGTGTGTATAAGCTTCTTTTATTGTGTAAATGAATATGTATAAAATTGTTTAATCTTTATATGGCGTTCAAATGCCAAATGATGCTCGAACATCATCTGCTTGTAGTACTTTGGTCTCTGTTGAAAACTCAAAAGTAGTGGGAGCTTATCACATTCGAACGTTGGAGAACTTTTGAACTAGAATCCCACGTTCGAACTCCAAGGGAATGTTTGAACGCCATGAGCTTACAGTACTTTGGTCCCTGACAAAACTCAAAATTACTAGGAGCTGTTCACGCTCAAACGTTAGTCTAATGTTTGAACCATGTGTTTAAAATTCTTCTAGCCACATTCGAACATTCACTCTTAGTCTATAAAAACCTAGTTTGTCTTCTTTATTTCAAAATCCTTTAAAACCCCCCAAAACCCCCAAACCCTAGGGTGTCTCTTCACTACCCAAGCTTCAAAACACCACCCATTCTCAATTTCTACCAAAAATCAAGCAACCCAAACACATTCCACCTCATTTCTCACTCTTTTCACCAAGAATATCAAGCTTTTCAAGCCTTAACACCCCTAAACCCGAAAACCATGCCTCTAAGGGTAAAGATTCCTGCTAGGAACAACATAGCCATTGAAGAGCCTAACATGGTAGAGGAGGTCATTTAGCAGAAAGAGGGGAGGTCCATAGTCCGAAGGTATGATCAAACCCGCTTCCCCAAAGCCCTCAAGGAAGATAGGTATGAGAATTTCTATCGAAACCAAGCTGTGATTTGTGCACAGACTATGATATTAACCAATTTTGTGGAGTTATGAATTTTTGAGAACTTTCAGGCGAGGGGATGTATGTTGTACTTGAGAAATGGTGGAGAGGCCGTGATTGACTTGGTGCGGGGGTTCTACTCCAACGCCGAAGTAGTCTATGGGGGCAATAAAGACTTATGTGAGGGTAAATTATATTGATGTCGATGAAGATTACATCTGAGAGATAAGGCAAGAGGTGCCTCAGGTACCAAGGCCAACCTACCCCCCGAGGAAGAAGATGGTGGGCATGGATGTGGTGGGTGCGGATTTGACGGGGTTGGCCACTTTTTCATGGACAGAGTAGAGATTCTTTTGCCAAGGGGAGTTAATCGACAAGTATAAAATGTTGAATTTGATTGCGGTCTCAAACTTCGCCCAATCAGGCCCAAGAATGAGATCTTCCCTGATATGGCCTGATTGCTATACGTAATTGGAAAGGGCCATAGCATAGACCTCCCCTCGTTGATTTTGACAGAGATGATGAAGGGATGCGATGTGAAGTGGAACTCACTCCCCTTTGGCACCCTGGTGACTGAGATGTGCACAGACCACAACGTTAGGGTAAGGCCAGAGATGAAGTCGATAGGGCCATTGAACAAGGCTTCCTTCCGAAGGAGCCAAGGTCATAATGGCAGCCCAACGGCTAGACAGGAGGTGCCCCCTGCTCAAGGCATCGATGAGGTGTAGGATATGTTATATGAGCAGGAGGAGAGAGAGTTAGAGGCTGAGAAAACCCAGGAGTAGACAAAGGAGGCAGGGCCCAATACTAGTACCAAAACAAGCACCCAACATCACTTTCGAGAGATCATGCTTAGCATCAAAGCTAAGCAGGATGAGATTCTACTCCTTTTGAGGGGTGGAGCTGGCAGAGAGTGAGAGATTTATGTTCTTGAGAGTAATTATGTGTATTACCTCTATTGTGGATGTTTAAAATGTTTGTGTTAAATATTTTGTGAAATGAATAGTTCAGTTTTATCACTTTTATCTTTTTAAATGCATGTGTATAATTGGCATTATATTTTTATTTGTTAATGAATGATGGAACAAATGTGGATTATTAGACTGTTCTTTAAAGTGACTAATCACATGATTGGTTGACACCTCACTTAGCAACCTAGACTTAAAACCACATGTCTCAGAAAATTTGTATTTTCTCTATAACTCAATTGTCAAATGTACATTGATATTTGTTATTCTTAAGATACAAGATGATCAGACTTGAAAATGGAATCGATATACAACCAAAATTCCATGAAAAAACCCGACATAACCAATGAAGGTAACAAAAAATACCATGGTAAGTTTCGAACCTTGTGATGCTTTTGAGAGGATATCAACATACACTTAAGTGAGGTTTCTCACTATCTATCCTTGAATAATTTCATTAAACTTGCTTTGATTGACGCAACTAAAGCGATCTATTGACATATCCCACAAGGAATATGTTCATACGACACATACATATGCACATACTTGATAAAGGATCTTAGGCCATCATTGATTTAATTTTCAGCCTTAGCCATTTCTTTTACAAAATTATATCCCTAGTTAGCCGTGCTTGAGCCTTCAATGAATGATGTCTTTTTCAAAGTAACTCGTATGATAACCGAGCCACAAAAATATACTTGACATACCTTTGCTATCTAATTTTCTTGCACCCTCTTGTAAATCAGTATGATACATAAAAGCAAGAGAAAAAGAAAAGATGATGGTGGCTACTGTTCAATGAAACAAAAAGTTGGTGGAAACAATTGAAAAAAAAAAAAGAAACAAAAAGATAGAAAATTACGAAGAAAGTGAAAAATGAGAAAAATAAAAGAAAGAAATACCATTTCTAGGCAAAATGTTGAAAAGCTAGAAAGAGGTGTGCTACACTACATAATGAAAGGATAGCTTTTGAATACCATTGACGTCGTTTCATTAGCGACTGACCATTGGCCACATTACAACCTATTAAAAACCCTAATTGATCTCAAGTCTGATGCATGTGTAGATTGTCAACCAAAAGATAGGAATGTTAAATAGTATTTATTTATTTGCATCAATATTATTCCATGAGATTATGCCAAATAGAATTAGTATTTTTCCTTAAAACTTCAACCCCATACTAATTGTCCATATGATTTTTTGATTGGCCCTTTTTCTGATCACATGCCCTTCAAGAGAAAAGTCACTATAATCGGAGGGAATTTTTGTTGAGAGCATTCTAAGAGAGGTTTGTGAAATTAAAGCTATCTATGGAAGGTGGTAAAGTGGAATATTTGTTATATAAGAATTCTTGTTGCTAAAATGATCATTCCTACTACACAGGGAATTCCAAATACCAATATGACAAATGCTAATTTTTGTATAAAATAAATACCTATGAAAGAGATGTATGTGGGATATGAGTCGAGATTGAGGGTTGGGTGTACCAACGACCATGATGCTCACTCACTTTAACCAACAATCCCATATACACATCTATTTAAATTGAAGTTTGTGGGTAGCTTCATTGAAAACCCTCACGAGACAACACTCATCCGCTAGGGTAAACCTGGTGGTTCAACGGCTTATTGCATACGCTAAATGCAACCGGATGACCTAGAAAAATAGCTTTAGAAATAGATTTTCATTTAACTGTTGTTGTATTACTAGAAACTAGCAATATTTAGGTTGGGGGTGTGATTAGTAGTTAAAAGTAGCATATTACTATGCCTTTTGAAGACTAATTATACTTTGATGGAGTTTAAATGACGACATTTCTGGATACAAAGTGCACAAAGGTCCAAGGGCAATGAATCGTGCAACACCAACATATTTTGGAGCAAAATTGGAGAAGTTTGGACCAAAGACAAGAACGTTCAAATGCCAATCCACGTTCGAACATTTTCTTGAATTATTGAGGATCAGACTACTGAAGTGCTGATGCATGGCGTGTTGCAGTAAAGAATGAGAACACATAAATACTTGAGTACCATGTTCGAATGTCAATTAACGTTTTAACGTTCTCCTAAATTAT
The DNA here is from genome assembly GCA_963454935.2 of Ilex paraguariensis. Lineage (NCBI taxonomy): Eukaryota > Viridiplantae > Streptophyta > Magnoliopsida > Aquifoliales > Aquifoliaceae > Ilex > Ilex paraguariensis. Next base: position 3,475,781 of record CAUOFW020003946.1, read on the forward strand.
TGAGGACCAAGTTGCTGAGTGCAAAGTTAAGTGGTTCATTACGTATGGAAGTAGCTCTCCTAGAAGAACAGAGCCCACTTGAGTAGGAGGTTCAAACTACATCTGACGTTCGAACACCATCAAGCAAAGACAGTAAACAACGTTCGAACACCAGACAATGTTTGAACATTGTCATCATACAGGCTGTAGAGTGGATGACTTTCAGTTCACTTTGGAGGCCTTACACTATTTTTACACACTCTCTTGTTCCCTCCTCCTTGCCTATAAATACTCCCATTGTGGAAGCTTCAAATGAGGAGATTGGGCTTACATTTGAGTAACAATTTTGTGTAGAAAAGTTATAGAATTAGTCTTAGACTTAGGTTTATGTTTACTTGCATAGAGGAGGATAGATCATCTTTTGGTTAAGGAGGAAACCCTCCAAAAATGACTAGCTTTCTTCTAATTTTAGGATTAGTTTCATTTACTTCCATTGCTTGAGCTCCTTTCTTCCCTTAAAGGAGTGAAACTCTTCCACTTTTCTAGAGTTTTACCAAATCCGTGAAGGGTGGAACGTGATTCACTCGTTTTTCGTCAAAGATCGGCTCCTTGTGTAGTGTGTTTTTATCTTGTAACTCTTCTACTTAGAGGGATGAGTATCACTCACTTTTCTAGCTTTACCAAAGCCATGAAGAGTGAGTAGTTTATCATTCACTCTTTAGTACGAGGTAATGGACATGTATAAATCATCTCCAAGTTATATATGTGCATTTCGATTATGCTTAATGCTTTATATTTTACTCGCTTACTGAATGATTGACTACATCTAGCAAAGCTAAGGTACTTTGTATAACCATGAGTACTTTCTATAACACAAATAACTCTTGCATAGAAAGACTCATTGGTTCAAGGCAAGTACCCTAGCTAGATGTTTTTGACTTCCCTTCAATCTTCACCATCATTGTGCTTCATTTAAAAAATGGAATATTAATGTCATGATTGGATGCCTTGTAGAAACACTTGCTTGTTTGTAGACGGGTTGAGTCTCGGAATAGACAATTCTTGTAAACTTCTAGAAAGGCATAGGAACCATGTTCTTAATTCTCACAATCCACCTTTATCTTCCAATTAACTTGTTATTGACACGGGGGTTAATTGAGTTACCAAGCACAAGTATAATAAACTGAATGATTAACTACATGTCGAGATCCTTGAACTAAAGTGTAACTTTTTACAATTAAATTTATCTTATATTTTGTCTAGAAAATCTTCTTGGAAAGCATTATATATTTGGCCCAGGAAAATTCCTAAACGTCATCACTATAAATCTCAAAGGTTACAGTCACATGGTCTCTGTCACTGTTTACTTCGAAACACCAACAATAGTTCCTTGTGGATTTGACTCCAGACTTAATCGGATTATTATTAAAACTTGACTGCTTGCACTTGGTTTTACACATTTCGGATCAAGTCATATGCTAGGTCTAAAGACAAGCATCGCAAAGAATGTCATACTAAAAGCTCCAATGGAGGGGTCGTCTAAGAGATAGAACTTTTTGCAAGGTAGGTGTGTTATCATACATTTTCTTGATGCATAAATAATTAAGTTTTGTTTGAATGCCTATTTTGTGAGTTCTACAGAGATTCAATAATTGAGTATTATAATATTGTTGGGGAATGAAGATTGTCTAAACAATGAAGTAAGCCTTTGTGACCAGGGTTGATTGTGTGATGGAACATGTGCATTCGATTCGAGATGACTATGTGGGTGATGAACATATTTGTGATTATGATTCATCCTTACGACGAGATAGACATTATGGAAATTAAATGTTGAATATGGGTTGTCTTTGTGACAAGAATTGACCTTGTGATTTCGTGTTGTCCACATAACAAGAATATAAGTGGTTGAGTGTTGTCTATATGATGGAAATTTGTGGTTGATACAAGACATCTACGTGACTGGAACTAAGTGTTCGACTTCGAGTTGTCTTCGTGATGGGAGAAAATAAAGTAATTGTTAGTCATCTAATAATGAAAATTAAATGATTGATATGAGTTATTTATGTGACAAAAATTAATTATGTGACTCGAATTGTCTACATGACGAAAAAGAAAATAATTCGAGTGATTTGGGATGTCTAAATGACAGGTGTCTTTGTGATGCAAATTATTCAAGTGGTAGACACCTCTAAGTGATGGGAATAGGAATTATTTAAGTGGCCTGGGTTATCCGTGTGACGAAGGTTATATGTGTGATGTTACAACCTTTCCAACTATATTGCCTGGGAGGCAGAATGGCTATTTCTTGGTAAGATAGTAGTGCTATGAATCAAGATTCCGCATTAATGTTAGTAGATAATGAATAATAAATTCTTGCAAATGAACTTATCATACTTTGCTAATTCTTATTATATTTATGGGAAGCTACTAAGTACTCATTGAATGTTTTCTTAAAATCCTTTTAGATAACCTGTTCAGAAGCTTGGAGTCCATTGCCAAGACTAGATGTCCAGTCAGGTCCTGTCAGAAGAGGGGCTCATATCAGTTTTTGTTCTTTTTTTGTTTGGCTATGTATATAAATTAGGTGTTTTATGAAATGTAAATGACAATTTTAAAATATTTTTGGGATGTAAATATTTAGTATGGTAAAAAGCCGGTGTGCTCGCACTCATATGACTTGTTACTTAAAATTGGTTGTTATATATATTGTCGAGGTTGGTTTATAAATATTATTAACATGTTTTCTAAGACAAAGTGTGTTAAGCTTACATTAAATTTTCAATTCTAAGCCCGAAACAAGGTGTTACAATTTTTAGTATCTGAGCATTGGTTTATAGGTTCTGTAAACATGGATGTCTAGGTTAGCAGAGGATAGGTTAAGGTGTTCAAGTCAGTGAGTAGAGATAGGTCTAATGTGCTAACTATACGTGCATGTGTATTTGCTTATGTTGTAAATTATTGCTAAATTGTTGGATCCTCCTAAGGGTCAGAATCAAAGGGAAGGTGAAGGTTCCCATGCTTCTTCTATGGCTGAGGCGAGAGGTAGACAACAATAGGAAGCCAGAAAAAATGAACATAATCAAGTTGATATGACTCAGAGGGCGTTGGAGGTGATGGTGCAAGTGGTAGCATCAACAAACTGAATTGTTGAATTGCAAATAGAAATTCAATCAGCAGCTTGGGCGAGACCACCTATACCCCTTGGGGAACCATGAGGTACAGTTCATGAGAGGTTTATGAAGCTAGATCCTCTAATGTCTGTATGAAAAATTAATCAATCGGAGCTGGAGGACTGACTTAAACCGATGGAATCAATTTTTGAGTTTATTTACCTATTTGATGATCAACGGGTGACTCTTGTGGCTGTTATCCTGAAGGAGGAAGCACGGTTTTTGGTGGGAGGCTATTAGGTGACTGTTGGTTGCACCAGTGGTGGGTGTTGAAGGTTATGCAATTGGTAATGTCACTCCAGCACCTATGCATGTTACTTGGGATCAGTTCGTTAGTGTGTTCAATGACAAGTATTTTTTCAAGTCTTATCGATATGAGCAAGAGATAGCATTCATGAATTTGAAACAAGGCAAGATGTCGGTGGTAGAGTGCGAGAAGCGATTCACCACATTACAACATTCACACGCCTCTTCTTGTTGATTTTCCCTCTTTTCTTTTAGCTGAATTATTCTCCTTAATTCCTTTTTCTCCCCTAAACTTTGCCAAATCACCTTCTTGCCTTGAAAATAAAATTAGTGCCCAAAACTACCCTATACTAATTAAATCATTTATTTTACAACTAAGCATGAAATGCATGTAATTAATCTCTTTAATGTATTTGGAAATGTTACTTTTAAAAGGTTAATCCAATACCCCTATCATGCTCTGTTTACCTCAACTAATTGACTTCTGCACACACACTTCAACAACTAGAAACTCATTCAACCCAAGTTGAATAATCTGTTGGTTCTCAATACCAAAACACAGTTCTAAATTAAGTAGTCTAATTCCCACTATAGTTTCATTGCATCATAATTTGTCAGTCTAAACCAAAAATAACAGCAGCATAAGCCAAATGAGTAATTCACTTTCCATGGTCGCCCACAAACATCTTTTCTCGAGTCTAAAACATATAAACTTATTTTCAGCAACAATGTTGCTCAGTAAATATGTAGCTTCAAACTCTACACAAACTTATCAAAACTAATTTGTACTTGACACTATAGCTTCATCGTTTAAAGCTGGAGCAGTTGAGTGTCATTCCATGACACATTAGTAAATTTTGAACTTCTTTCTTTATTATCTAAAATGTGTGAATCATAGTTTCATAAACCTCTCACAAGTCATACCACATAACTCATCACAAAGCTTTAACAACTCCGCTGAGCAACTACTAGTGTCCCCACTTGTACCTTAGTAAATCAAACCCACTGTGCTTTCATTCGAACCAATACACCCAACATTCTTGAAATCATATCTTATGAATTCCACCAACCATTGCTTCTCTTGATGTCATTTATCACATCTCTCATCATAATAAAAGCATAAGAACACTCTGTCTCTTTTTGATCCAAATCAATTATAGAATTCATGACATACAATGCTAGAAGATGAAATCAACATAGAAAACACACCAGCTGGCACCCAACACCCTACCTTGTCCATTGCTGAACTAGACTTGCATGTAGTAAACCTAAGTTCTGGTACCAAAAACTGTAAAGCTTCAACCTAGTGGTGTACTTTAATTTATCAATAAAGTGGAATTTCATATATTTTGTACAAAACCATATAACATGAACATGTACATAGAAACACATGTCTTTACAATCATTGGGATAGTCAAAAGAAAGTTTAAGTTTAGAAACAAATTTAAGTGGGTAGTGCTCTATGCTAAGCCACACATATTTACAAACAACTAAATTCATTTGCAAATTACTAAATTCAAAATGCTACAACCGAAAGGCAATACAAAAGTCTCCAGGGTAACATCTCCCATGTCCTGCTAGACTCAGCAGTAGACTCCACTCGTGGCATCGAGTTCTTGTAACATTACACCACCAAGGGGTGACCATTCTTCTAAAATGAACATTACATTAACCCTATAAAAGTTAAACCACCGAATAACCATCCCACTTGAGCAACTAACATAAACATATATTGTCGACAAGGCCAACTTTACTATAAAGGTTGATCCCAACATACAAATAATATCCACCATACAATCATAATTCATCATTCAAACAATATTAATCACATAACCATATCTCATCACACAGACAATAATCGTCACACATACATAATTTGTCACATAGACCATACTCGCCACATAGGCATAATTCATTACATAGACAATATTTTTCCCCTTTTTCTGACACCCCTTTAGATAGAAATAATATGACAACAACTAAGTCTACTATACAAACTATAGGTATGTGAGATAGTGCACTCAGCTTGAGCTGGTATCCACCCAAAGTTCGATCCCCCATTGGAGTTTTAGGTGGAATGGTCGATGATGTAGATGCCTCTGTACCTAACACACTTGTTATCACAACTGCATTTAAATATTTCTTACGCAAACATTATATTCTAAATTCTCATGTATACATATGTTTATCTTCATATGCTTGGGTTAATGCATTTGTAATTTCCCTCACTTATTGTCTCCCTTTAGCAATTAGGTTCTTCCTTGTTAACCCCTACCTTTAACGTTATATTCATATTTAAATGGAATATATGTAGTTGAGGTCAAACTAACCCATGTAGGACTAGTTTGAGCTCTTTAAAATATTTTGGGATGCTAGTTTGAGCTCTTTAAAATATTTTGGGAAGCCCACAAATTGAGTAGTTTAGGAGTTGGAGGTTTCCATGGTTACCTAGGAATTTGGTCTTGTTGCACTGGAACAAGTCCAACCGGTACATTAGTAGGCAAATTACCCTTCTATTGGTACAACGGTAGGTCCTACCAGTAGAACAAAAACAAAATAGTTTTCTACCGATACCACTATGGTTGCACTGAAATCTTATAAAATTTAGGTTTTAATGCTTGAACCATTTGCATGTTACACCATTTTGTTGATGCTAAGTTCAAATGTACATGTTACACTATTTTTTTGATGATAAATTGAAAAATTGATGAAATTTTAAATTTTTTTGGAAAAAAATATCCAATATTGAACTATATGTTTCTTCTAACTATTATGGGACCTGTGTTTGCTTGACATAGAACTTGAAATTTTAGCATATGGGTGCACCATAGAAGTTTATCTTATGCTTAAGTATCACATGCATGTCTATATTCAAACTCAACTAATGTGCATCATGAAAGTGTAATTTTTGCAATTTACTAAAGAAGATTCACATCTTATAGAGCTTGACATAAATAGTGGAGATAAATGAAGTACCCTTGTGAGCTATTGTGTCATTCCTTTTTGGACGGTTAACTTACATATAATCAAAAGAAAAAAATTTCAAATTCAAGTCTGTTCAATCCTCATTATTGTTTTGGTTAGTGCGCAAATAATAGCTAATTGACTTGATCTAAAATGCATAGTTGTACTTTGTCGTGTATCTATGAGAAATTATTTTAGGCTTTCTTTAATATACCTTGAGCCTTAGCCTTTCCATTCAAAATATCATCCGTGGTCACCGTGATTGAGCTGTAAATGAAAATTTTTGTTTCCTTAACCACATTTTTGACCAAGCCATGTTTAATATGTTTACCCACATTGATTATCCTGAGATAAACAATGCTTGTATTGAAGAAGGGAAGATGTGATGGTGGGAAATGAAACAAAGGGATAATGTTTGCATGNTAATCGTCACACATACATAATTTGTCACATAGACCATACTCGCCACATAGGCATAATTCATTACATAGACAATATTTTTCCCCTTTTTCTGACACCCCTTTAGATAGAAATAATATGACAACAACTAAGTCTACTATACAAACTATAGGTATGTGAGATAGTGCACTCAGCTTGAGCTGGTATCCACCCAAAGTTCGATCCCCCATTGGAGTTTTAGGTGGAATGGTCGATGATGTAGATGCCTCTGTACCTAACACACTTGTTATCACAACTGCATTTAAATATTTCTTACGCAAACATTATATTCTAAATTCTCATGTATACATATGTTTATCTTCATATGCTTGGGTTAATGCATTTGTAATTTCCCTCACTTATTGTCTCCCTTTAGCAATTAGGTTCTTCCTTGTTAACCCCTACCTTTAACGTTATATTCATATTTAAATGGAATATATGTAGTTGAGGTCAAACTAACCCATGTAGGACTAGTTTGAGCTCTTTAAAATATTTTGGGATGCTAGTTTGAGCTCTTTAAAATATTTTGGGAAGCCCACAAATTGAGTAGTTTAGGAGTTGGAGGTTTCCATGGTTACCTAGGAATTTGGTCTTGTTGCACTGGAACAAGTCCAACCGGTACATTAGTAGGCAAATTACCCTTCTATTGGTACAACGGTAGGTCCTACCAGTAGAACAAAAACAAAATAGTTTTCTACCGATACCACTATGGTTGCACTGAAATCTTATAAAATTTAGGTTTTAATGCTTGAACCATTTGCATGTTACACCATTTTGTTGATGCTAAGTTCAAATGTACATGTTACACTATTTTTTTGATGATAAATTGAAAAATTGATGAAATTTTAAATTTTTTTGGAAAAAAATATCCAATATTGAACTATATGTTTCTTCTAACTATTATGGGACCTGTGTTTGCTTGACATAGAACTTGAAATTTTAGCATATGGGTGCACCATAGAAGTTTATCTTATGCTTAAGTATCACATGCATGTCTATATTCAAACTCAACTAATGTGCATCATGAAAGTGTAATTTTTGCAATTTACTAAAGAAGATTCACATCTTATAGAGCTTGACATAAATAGTGGAGATAAATGAAGTACCCTTGTGAGCTATTGTGTCATTCCTTTTTGGACGGTTAACTTACATATAATCAAAAGAAAAAAATTTCAAATTCAAGTCTGTTCAATCCTCATTATTGTTTTGGTTAGTGCGCAAATAATAGCTAATTGACTTGATCTAAAATGCATAGTTGTACTTTGTCGTGTATCTATGAGAAATTATTTTAGGCTTTCTTTAATATACCTTGAGCCTTAGCCTTTCCATTCAAAATATCATCCGTGGTCACCGTGATTGAGCTGTAAATGAAAATTTTTGTTTCCTTAACCACATTTTTGACCAAGCCATGTTTAATATGTTTACCCACATTGATTATCCTGAGATAAACAATGCTTGTATTGAAGAAGGGAAGATGTGATGGTGGGAAATGAAACAAAGGGATAATGTTTGCATGAATTGAGAACAAAAAAAGAGAAGGAAAAAGCAAAAAAAAAAAAAAAACAAGAAGAGAAAAAGGGCTGAAAAGAAAGAAAAAAAAAAGAAAAAGAAAATTGGAATTGAACTGAAGGTGGATAGAAAAAAAGAGAAAAGAAAAAAATGATGCACCAAAAGGGTGAATTGTGATTATAATGTTATATTTTTAGGATAATTCACTTTTGACCTCCTTTGTTCTTTTCTCATAGCCCTCACCCCAAGGCCATGTTATAACCAGTATAATTCCTTTTTGATCTTGAGGATACATGACAAAAGAATGTTCTAAAGGAAAAGAAAATTCAATTACACTGTCTTAAATTGCCGTAACATTCTATTCTTAAGATTATGCCAATGTCGTTTCAATTGTTGAATATGCACTGCAATTTTGAATTATATGTGAGCTATATTTCATATTTGAATACAAGATTCTGCCTCACATATAAATATTGAGAGAAAGTCACATGAATAACCATAGAGTGATTCACTCTGAGAGAAAACCCTTGATGAGAATTGCATAGAAGCTAAATTTGGATAGCTAAAATAGACGTGGAGGTCTTTGGGTAAATTGCATGGTCATTTCACACACACACGAGTCTTGAATGGAGATGTGTAGGTGAGGACTTTTTAATAGCATTTAAGTCTATGGTGTGACTCATGGGTAACTAGTTCGGGGTGAATATGAAAAAAATTATTCATGACACCTCAGGGCTAGTTAGAATGATGAAATATGTTTCAAATGTTGGATGTGAAAAAAAAAATTAATTACAGAAAACACAAGTTTGTAGGTAGCTTCATTGTAAACCTTCACAGGACAAACTCGTTTGTTAGGGATCACCTAATGCTTTAAAAATGTAGCGAGTAGGGTAGGAAGAGATCATGAACATTATAGACCTTGTTTTGTGCTTTACTTGATGGTTTTCATTTTGTTAGACTTAGAATTGCATGACATGTGTTTTAAAATTTTCAAAAATTAAATCACATTGCAATTTTGTCTATGAATTCGGACAACTTAGGACATTTTTGATACAATAGTGTAAATAATATTTTTGAATAGTTAAGTTAGCAAGTAGGTTGTTAGAGTTAGATTAGATTCAAATAAGTTACATAAAGTGCATAGGAGTGAAAGAACATAGGAGGAATTTGTTTTTAGATTTTTGAAGGAGGTACCGGTACCTTATCCAGTCAATTGCTAGTACCTACTAGGCAGAACACTTAGTTACTGGTACCTTCTTCATGAGGTATCGATACCTCATGCCCTGATTTGTTAAAAATAAGGGTTTTTTCAGGAATTTCAAGGGTTTTTCTAAAATTCTCAGCATAAAAACACCTCCTTCTCACAAGAAAAATATAGAAACTTTTTCCTAAGCCTTGTTCTCCAAGGAATACTTGATTAAGCTATGATCGTACGAAAAATGGCTTCTAGGAAGATTTTGTCTCTCTCTCTCTCCTTTGTCGATTTTCACAAGTTATCTCTATTTGCTTGGGTCTTTTTTATGGCCACGATTTTTTGGGCTATTTCAAAGATGGCCAAGACCTGGTCGGGAAGGGATACCTCGATTCACACCCCAGGAGCCTTTTCTTCCAAATGGTCTGATAATGGGAAGGAGAAGAAGGATGAGAATGAGGAAGATGAGAAAAAGTGGAAGAGGATCGGGCATGAACCTGATGAAGACATTGCCCCATCCCTACTGGAGAAAGAATGGCTTGAAGATCCCGAGGGGAAGAGTGAGCACTGTTTGAAGGTTTTGAATTGACTCATGGTTTCTAAGGGTTTGAAGTCAGATAAGGAAGACTCGGTAGGAAGATTTTGTCCCTCTCAATATCCTCTATCGATTTTTATGAGTTCTCTCTATTCGCTTGGGTATTTTTTGTGGTCATGGTTTTTTTGGCTATTTTAAAGATGACCAAGACCCAATCGAGGAGGGGTACCTTGATTTTCACCCTAGGTGCCTCTTCTTGCAAGTGGTCTGAGAAAAGAAAGGGGAACAAGGAGGAGGATGATGATGAGGAAGATTAGAAGAAGCAAAAGAGGACCGAGCCTAAAGGTGATGAAGAAAATGTTTCCTCCCTACTGAAAAAGGAAAGAGCTGAGGACCCCAAGGAGAAGAGGGAGCACTGTTTGAAGGTTTTGGCTTGGCTCATGGTTTCCAGGGCTTTGGAGTCAGAGGCCACTTGGAGTGTGATGAGTGCGTAATATTGCATACTTAATGGCTTCATTACATTCATTTGAGCTTGTTTTTGCAATGGATTGTTGGTAGTTAGTTTAATTTGGAGATTAATGGATAAATGTATGATTATAGGTGATTGGGTTGTAAATATAGAGTTCTAATCACTTTGAAAATGTTTGGGGGATAATGGGCTAGAAAGGAACAAATGGATGAAGGCTCAGGAGTGCAGACTGCAGAAAAATCAAAGAAAGCAAGAAGGTACCGATACCTTCATCACTTGGTATCGGTACCTAAAGTCCAAAATTCCCAGATTACTTTCTCCACAATCTTATTAGCTACAAAAGCCCCACTTAGGATGTGTAATCCATGTTTTGACTTTCTCAACACTCCACCATTATCTCTAACCTCTACAATCAGCCTATAAGCATGAAGGATTGGAGGAAAAATGATGAAAAAAGAAGAGAATGGGAGTGGTTGGGAATGACTAGGAGGCTATACCTTGCCTGATGTTGGAAGCATTTTTGGAAAAGCTCTCTCCAAGTAAGCTTTCTTAGCACACTTTAGAGGTGAGAAAAAATGGTAGATGAATATTGATGATCATTCACCATTACATTTAGCTTTTAGATAGAGAAGCTCCAAGGAAGAAGAAGATAGTTTTTGTATTTTCTTGCTCATTTTCATCCTTGTAAGCTTTTGAAGCTTGTAATCTTCATTTCTAATCTCTATATAGCTTGTACTTCCAAGTATGAATGCATTTTGTAAGAGTTTCAACACAACAACTATTTTGGGGAGATTGTATTTTTAATGTTTGAGCTTTTATGCTTTAAGTTCTATGTTCTTGGTGTTTGATCAAAGCTTCATATTTGATTATCTTTTTCTTTGGTTTTTTTAGTTTAGTATTTGTTTCCTTTGCAATGTTTTCCATATTCTTTACCATTTTCATTCCAACTCTGGCTAGCTAGAACATTAGTTGGCAAACATATACTAATCACACTCCAGCTTCCCGACAAAAGTGTAACAATGTCGTGAGGAATAGTGGAGGATGTTCTAGTCCAAGTGAAGAAATTTTACTTCCCCGTTGATTTTATTATTCTTGATACTTGTTCGGTTGCTAAACCGTTTGTTTAGATCCCTATTGTTTTGGGGCGACCATTTCTTGCAACCTCTAGTGCTTTATTAATTATAGGAATAGATTTATGAAGCTGACCTTTGGGAATATGAATTTGGAGCTAAATGTGTTCAATATTGGAAGGTAGCCTGGGGATGATGGAGAGTTACATCAGTTAAATTTCACTGACGCCATCATGGAGCAACAAGAAGAAGATTCATGTGGCAAATATTTGGAGATCTTGTCCAAGAAAATAACTTTTCAAGACAAGAAAGCTTTTGTTCTAGGCTCGTAGGAGCCTGAGTTTGAAGAATTATCATCCATGGAAGAGCATGCTCTACCATTGACTATTCAACCCATACCTAATTTGAAGCCACTCCCATCTACTGTGAACTATGCTTACCTAGGGAGTGAAAATACTTTTCCAATGGTGATTAGTGCGTCCTTACTATATGAGCAAGGATCAAGGCTACTACAATTGTTGAATGCCCATAGGGGAGATATTGGGTGGACTATAGCTCATCTAAAGGGGATCAGTCCCCACATAGGCACTCATATGATTTACCTTGAAAAGATGCAAAGCCTTCTCGTCAACCACACTAGAGATTGGTAATGAAGGATATGGTCAAAGTTGAAGTTCTAAAGTTGTTTGATGTAGGAATTATCTTTCCTATTGCTGATAGCAAGTGGGTGACTTCTACACAGGTAGTCCTGAAGAAGTCAGGAGGCACCGTGGTTGCTAATGAGAATATTGAGTTAATTTCAACAAGGATAGTGATCAGATGGAGGGTTTGCATTGATTATAGAAATTTGAATTCATGTACCAGAAATGACCATTTTTCATTGCCATTCCTCGACCAAGTATTGGAACGGATTGCGGGGTATGCATTCTACTAATTTTTAGAATGGTATTTGGGCTACAACCAGATTGAGATAGCCCTTGAAGATCAAGAAAAGATAACTTTCATGTGTCCCTTCGAAATGTTTGCCTAAAGAAAGATGTCATTCGGCCTTTGCAATGCACCGAGCAAGTTTCAAAGGTGCATGAAGGGATTCTCAACAACTTGGTAGGGAAAATTGTTGAAGTTTTATGGATGATTTCTCTGGGTTTGGTGATTCATTTGATGAATGCTTAGAAAATTTGGAGTTGGTATTGCAGAGGTGTGAAGAGAAAGGATTGGTGCTTAACTTTAAAAAGTTCCATTTTATGGTGACTCATGGGATAGTCCTTGGTCATATTAGGTTAAAGAAGGGGATAGAGGTAGATAAAACTAAGATTGAGTTGATTTCTAACCTCCCTACTCCTAAGACTGTTAAAGATATCTGATCATTTCTCGGTCATGCTTGGTTCTACTGGCAATTCATAAAGGGTTTTAGTGCCTTGTAACGACCTTTATGTCATCTTTTGGCCAAATATGTTCCTTTTCAGTGGAAAGCTGATTGTGAGGTAGATTTCAAAGACCTAAAGAATATGCTCATTTCGCCTCCAATCATGCAATCACCCAATTAGAAATTTATTTTGAGCTCATGTGCAACGCTTACCCGGTTGGCATAGTGCTACTCTAGTGGCATAACAAGAAACCCCATGTCATCTACTATGCTAGCAAGACATTGAATAAGGCTCAAATTAACTATACTACTATTGAGAAGGAATTGTTAGCCATAGTTTTGCACTTGATAAGTGTGGGTCATACATTATATAGTCACCTATTGGTGTTTATATTGACCATTCTACTAAGTACTTGTTGACTAACAAAGATGCCAAGCCAAGGTTGATTAGGTGGATCCTTCTACTTCAAGAGTTTCAAAATCATTATCAAAGATAAGAAACGAGGGGAGAATGTAGTGGTCAACCATTTATCAAGGCTTATGATTGAAGATACAGATGCTCACATTCCTATCCCTAACTTTTTTCCTAATGAGCATTTATTTACTTTGAATATAAATTTACCATGGTATATTGATATTTTATCATGTTACAGGGTAGGTACCAAGTCATTAGATTCCAAGGTACAAGAAGAGATTCATTGTCAAGGTGAAGCAGTTCTACTTTGACAATCCATATTTGTTCAAATATTGCCCCGATCAAGTGATAAGAGTATGTGTGCCTGATGAAGACCAAAAGGTAGAAACTCTTATTCATACGTGGGATGAATTCTTANAAGTTTCAAAGGTGCATGAAGGGATTCTCAACAACTTGGTAGGGAAAATTGTTGAAGTTTTATGGATGATTTCTCTGGGTTTGGTGATTCATTTGATGAATGCTTAGAAAATTTGGAGTTGGTATTGCAGAGGTGTGAAGAGAAAGGATTGGTGCTTAACTTTAAAAAGTTCCATTTTATGGTGACTCATGGGATAGTCCTTGGTCATATTAGGTTAAAGAAGGGGATAGAGGTAGATAAAACTAAGATTGAGTTGATTTCTAACCTCCCTACTCCTAAGACTGTTAAAGATATCTGATCATTTCTCGGTCATGCTTGGTTCTACTGGCAATTCATAAAGGGTTTTAGTGCCTTGTAACGACCTTTATGTCATCTTTTGGCCAAATATGTTCCTTTTCAGTGGAAAGCTGATTGTGAGGTAGATTTCAAAGACCTAAAGAATATGCTCATTTCGCCTCCAATCATGCAATCACCCAATTAGAAATTTATTTTGAGCTCATGTGCAACGCTTACCCGGTTGGCATAGTGCTACTCTAGTGGCATAACAAGAAACCCCATGTCATCTACTATGCTAGCAAGACATTGAATAAGGCTCAAATTAACTATACTACTATTGAGAAGGAATTGTTAGCCATAGTTTTGCACTTGATAAGTGTGGGTCATACATTATATAGTCACCTATTGGTGTTTATATTGACCATTCTACTAAGTACTTGTTGACTAACAAAGATGCCAAGCCAAGGTTGATTAGGTGGATCCTTCTACTTCAAGAGTTTCAAAATCATTATCAAAGATAAGAAACGAGGGGAGAATGTAGTGGTCAACCATTTATCAAGGCTTATGATTGAAGATACAGATGCTCACATTCCTATCCCTAACTTTTTTCCTAATGAGCATTTATTTACTTTGAATATAAATTTACCATGGTATATTGATATTTTATCATGTTACAGGGTAGGTACCAAGTCATTAGATTCCAAGGTACAAGAAGAGATTCATTGTCAAGGTGAAGCAGTTCTACTTTGACAATCCATATTTGTTCAAATATTGCCCCGATCAAGTGATAAGAGTATGTGTGCCTGATGAAGACCAAAAGGTAGAAACTCTTATTCATACGTGGGATGAATTCTTAAGATTATCTAGTTTTCCATTTATTGAATTTCAATTTCATTAGTAGTTAACTCTCAAAATTCTCAAATTCAAAGAGTTTTTTCCTTTTATTTTTCATCACCTTGGATTCAAAGTCTTTCCTTGAGGAGATGACCTTGGACTTTTTGTACGAGTTACTACACGATAATTTTCTCTTACGCTTAGGGGCCTTCGTGAAAATACAATCCCTTGAAAAAATAACCAACCAACACCACATGCTTATAACCAAGATGCATTCCTGACGGCAATGAACACCATGGTAGCTAACCTCGCACAAGCTAGTGCCAATATGGGCCAAAGAGTCACGAGTGGCCTCCCTAAGTTCAAGGCACACAAGCCACCAGTCTACATGGGGAGAAAACCCTATGGTCGTCGACCATTGGTTCCAACAAATAGAGAAAATTCTAGAGGTTATGGAGATTAAATCAAGCACCACCAATGTTAGATTAGTCAATTTTCAACTCGAGGGTGAAGCACGTAAATGGTGGACTTGGGCAAAGAAATCAAGGAAGTTGGAGATAATAACTTGGGCCAAGTTCTAGGAGATATTCAAGAACAAGTATTTCCCTTGCACCCTCAAGCTAGCAAAGATAGACTTCTTGGAACTCAAGCAAGGGAACAAGAACATCATGCTATACATGGCTAAGTTCACAACATTATCCCATTTTGTTGACGACTTTGTTGCCACCGAGGTGGCGAAGGTGAAAAGATTCGAGGATCGTTTGAATTTTTCCATTTAAGGCAAGGTGGTGGGGAACCATTTTCAGGACTTTGATGCGCTAGTTGAGATGGTCATGGCCATCGAGAGAGAGATAGGCAACGCAAGGAACATCCGGGAGGCCAGAACAAAGGATAAGAAAAAGGAGGGTCAATCCTCCAACTCAAGTTCAGGATAGAAATAAAGGACCTTTTGCACTACAATGGTTTCAAACTCAAGGATAAGGGAACCAGGGCCAGAGTCAACATTCCCAAGGTGGAAAAAACTTCAATAGTACGTACTACAGAGGCCACAAGACGTGCTACCATTGTGAATAGTTGGGCCATATGAAGAAGGAGTACCCTTATAGGCGGGTATCTCAGAGTTATGGGACTTCTCAGTCCTAGTTATCAATTAAGCACCTATAGCTACGTTTTTCATTCCTCCCAACATAATCATGGGCCAGGGAAAATAGTTTTAGGGTCAGGGTGACAGACAAGCTCCCACTACTTCACACTTGGGACTCCTCCATACTCCTTCATCTATGCAAGTGGGTCAGGGAATGGGTCAAGGTCGAGGGTTGGCTTATTAGGCAGGCACTTCAGGGGTCTAGGGGCAAGTCTTTGCCATTAACCCTCAAACTAAACTAGTCAACCAATCAGTGATCAAAGGTACATTTTTACTTTTTGGCACATGAGCACAAATGTTATTTGATTCTAGTGCATTTCATTCATTCATCTATATACCATTTGTGCGTGATTTGGGCTTAAAGGTCAAAACCTTGGACAAGATGGTTTATGTGAATTCTCCCCTATGAACTAGAGGTTTCATTGATCAAATGTGTCAGAATTTTGAGTTAGAGATCTATGGGGTTCAACTCACGGAGGACATTAGGGTCATGAACATGTTAGAGTTTGACATCATCCTTATGGTGGATTGGCTATTGGAACATCGTTAGTTAAGGATCGTAAGAGAGTCACCACTTATATTTCAGAGGAAGTTTGTTTCAAAATCCAAGGATAGAAACAAAATGCCTTTCCCTAAACCATGTATGACTCCCATTGGCACGGGTAGTTGATGGGCTGGCTTGCCAGTCTTACCCATGAGGACGAGGCGAGACAGGCGTTGGATCTACTGATTAGCACAAAATATTGTATATTTTATGTTCATTTACATCCCTTTTATAGTTAATTTTGTGGTTAAAATGAGTTAAATTGCATTGCTCGAGCTTTTAATGGAGTTTTGATATGTTTACAGGAAAAAGAGGTTCAAATTATGCTTATTAGGCCCTATCATGATGCTTGAGTTGACTGGAGATGAGGTGGAAGCTTGATGTTTGCTTGAAAGGTGGAGAAACCAACAATTTTGCAAAACAAGAAAAAACCTACCGGTAGGCCCTACCGATAGGTTTTAGCTAATGGATCTACACCTACTGGTAGGTTTTACTAAAAATAGCCAGATTCTGCATATCAAGCTCTGTAACTTTAGGGGTCACACCAAGCCCTCTCCTACTCATTCCTCACATGCCTTACACACAGACATCCCCTCATACTCTCATGCTTGGACTTTTGGAGCTTTGGACATTAATGAGGAGAAAGGAAAAAGAAGATGGTGGGTGTACAGGCTATTTCTGCACTAGCCTGTCCAACTCATCCCCAGGCAGCCCCTATTGATTGGTGATGAATGTGTTTTATACCTACAAATTGAGTATTTTTTGGCTTGATAAAATTGCAAGTTTTCAATTATTTTATGTTCTTTTTTATTTGTTTTGTGTGATTTGATGTTATTTTGTAGGGATGATCATTTGGAAGGAAACAAAGTCAATTTGGAGCCTAGGTGTTGGATTTTTGAAGACTAAGCAACAAGGGCAATTTTAGGCTTGAAAGGGGACCAACGCCCCTACCCTGGAAAAGCAGTAACTCAGCTCCTTGCACTGATTTTCAGCGTTGCTGCGATTGTGTTGGCTTTGGATGAGAATTCTGACTTGTTTTGTGGCCGAAATTTAACCCTAATGCAAGATATATGCTAGGGCTTGAGTTGGAATGGATATAGACAGATTTTGGGGGCTACTAACATTAGAAAAGACCAAGGATTAAAAGAAAATTGAAGACAAGGATCGAAGGAATTGACACGAAGAACATTTGACTTGAAGAATAGAGAAGAATTGAAGATTGCAACTAAGTTTTCATTATTTTCTCTTAATTTTTCTTCTTGATTTTCTGAGATGTTGTTTAATTTGAGAATGATGTTTTTCAATTACATTATGAACTAAATTCTTATTAAGATTGCAACATAACCTAATGTTTAGTTAAATTGATATATTTTCGATTCTAGTTTTATTGATCATGCATGAGTTGTTTGTCATATTTTGTGCTTAATATATGATTGTGTGGCCAACAATTAATTTGATAACCTAGATGAAATTGGAAGATGAATTCTAGGTTTAGATCTGAGTATGATGACATGCATCTGGTTAATTCTTCTTAGGATTGAATTGTTGGGTTTGCGTATAGGATATGAATATATCTATATGTCGTGTGTAACTTTTATGAGAGTTTGAACTTAATGAATCTATTCCAAATTATTTTGCATAAGAATATATTAATTTAATTGGAAGAGATAATTTTATCTAACTATCGGAAGAAGTTTGTTATATAACTTTGAGTTCTCAGTGAATAACTTATTTTGATTAATTGACTGGAAAGAGAGTTAGAAAAATTTATACGAAGTATTAGGGGAAGTGGTAATCTTAACTTCTTTTATCCGGTAAATTCAACCCTTGATTGTTAAGTTTAGATTTAGTTTTAAATTAGTAATTTCATAGTTCAATTCCAATTGTTTAAATAAAATTGAAGTGATATAAAGTTAGTACTTGGAATTTATTAGTAATAATTCTCAGTAAGAACGATACTGTACTTATTACTTTATTACTTGTTGATCGTGTATACTTGCACGTAAATTGCCAATATCAAATTTAGACAACAATTGCAATCACATCACAAAGGCTTGGGGACACTCCATGGACGTTTTTTGGAAGCTCAGTCACCATTATTGAGGGGAATTAATTCCATTTTACATTGTAATATAGAGAGAGAGTCCAAGGAAGAAGATGAATAGTGCTAGAGAAAAAAGTTAATATTTTTTGCATTTCCTTCCATGCATTGCCTTGTAATTTCTTGTAAGACTTGTTTAAGCTATGTTGAATGTCTTTAATGTCATTTATTGCAAGTTCATTTCAAGTTTAGTCTTTCATTTTGGATTGCACCATTAACGCATTCAAGTTCTTTATTTCCAAGCTTCCAAATGGATCTTAAATGCACTTTCCTATAGTTGATGTTTTCTTGCATTAACTTCACTCAAATCTTCATTACTTTACAATGTCTTTCCGTTTTGTTATTGTCTTTGCTTTAAGAATAAGTAGCTAAGCTTTTAGGAGACCTCCTCTTGGGTATGCCATTTTAACTCATTTTCTTTCCCCCTCATAGAATACATTGGTTTGGTTTGACTGGGTTAAATGTGGACATGGTTGTGAGTTCTTGATACACCGTAGGCATTGTCATGGGGTATGCTTGAATCTTCACCTCCATTTTAGTCCTGTGTTTTGCACGAACCAATTGAGCATCTAGACACCATTGGGGGAAGGTCTCAAGTTGAGTTGGCATTCCCCTTGGAATGAACCCTTCGGATTAGCCAGTACCTTTCCCATTTCATTTTTCATCAACACACAATCACAAACCAAACTTCAACAACAAAATATTTTTACACTTTTTTTTCCTACCAAAATCACCTTCAACACGATTCACCTCCTTCCCTGAAGAGACGACCTTGGAATACTTTTTCAAGTAAAATACGACACTTAAAAGACTCATTGCAATTGGGGAGTGCTTTTATGCACACACACACATTTCATTCATTCCAGCACACATATGTTTCCCCATTGCTTGCATTGAACCTGAGTGAGAGTGACACTCACCCACTTACATACGCTATATAAACTTTGAGGGTTCATGTTAGGACATTAGGGAATACAACATAAACCATCAAGCATCTACTTCAGGTCATTTGTGAGTATGTGGAAGTCTTTCTAGAAGAGTTAACGAGATTAACTCCACGTCGAGATGTTGATTTTTCCATTGAGCTATAGCCTGCTGTAAACCCTATCTCTATGACACCACATAGGATGGTGCCGGTGGAGTTGCAAGAACTTAAGGTTCAATTACAAGAATTGTTGGACAGTGGTTTATTAGGTCGAGTACCTCACCCTGGGCCGCTCTAGTACTATTTTTCAAGAAGAAGGATGGAACACTTGGACTTTGTATAAATTATCAACAGTTAAATCGGGTTACTATCAAGAATAAGTACCCATTGTTGTGGATAGATGACCTTTTTGACCAATTGAGAGAGGCTCGGGTTTATTTCGAATTTGACTTGCATATGGACCATCATTAGTTGAAGATAAGGAACGTTGACATTCCAAACACTACGTTTAGGACATGGTACAACCACTTTGAGTTCACAGTTATATCATTTGGTTTGACAAATGCCCCAGCATCATTAATTGACCTCATGCATAGAGTGTTAAAACCCTATCTTGATAGTTTGTCGTGGTGTTTGTAGACAACATTCTACTGTACTCCAAGTTTGAGGAGGAACACGAACATCACTTGAGGATTACATTGCAAGATTCAAAAGGTAATCAGTTGTATGCAAAATTCAGCAAGTGTGAGTTTTGGTTGACAGATGTCAAAATTTTGGCCACATTGTGTCTGCTAAGGGTAAGTCAGTTGACCAAGGGAAGGTTAAAACAATGATGAATTACGAGATGTAGTGATGAATTGAGAGAGACCAAAGTTAGTCTTATTGTAACGCCCCATAACCCACCTTGGACGACATTACAATCTATAAACCATTCACAGCATGAGAGCAACTAAATAAATCCATCATTTAAGAACATTTCATTCATCACATATATCATTTACAATATCATCCCAAAAGAATAGGCCAAGTTATGGGAATTACATTTCAAAAGAATTACATTTAAACTTAGCAGCGGAGTAACAAAATACTAGACTAGACATGATCGTCAATAAATTCCCTAGCCTAGCATAAAAAGAAACTATTGCTCTAGACGTCCATCTCAGGATCCACGAGCCTGTCTAGTGGAGCTTCCAAATGTGTTGGCTCCTCAATCCCGAGTTCTTTCTCTAGACCACAATCTAAAAAATATAGTTTGTAGGGGGTGAGCACTAAGCTTTGTAGCAATATTCCTCCCAAACTCGAACAAGGTTTATAAAAGCATATAAAAACTGTCGGTCACCTTTCACAAATAACATATATAAATTTTTGACGAAAACAGGGACATTTGAAATAGATCTCAAGTTCATCCAATAGCAATAATTAAAATGAATAGTAAAATATATTTCCCAGCAATAAACCCTTTCCAACCATAATCCGTTTTCCACAAGTTCTTGTAGAATCTCATACTTCCACAAGCTCTTGTAGGAAACCAAGTCCAAACAATAACAATAATCCACAACTTGGATCCTTTCCAACAGTTTGTATATGTATCTCAAGCATGATGTATGGCAATCACACGAATCAACACATCGAGAATATCCTGGCCCACACACACACAAATCCCCGCAAGGATATCAAACTTCGGGAAAGGTGCCTACCGATGCATTGTCCCATACCAATGCACTGGCAATAATGAATACAACCCAGACATAGTATACTAATCTTCTGACATGGCACCCGTGAGCTAATTGTGGTTTGATCCTCGTAAGGCACCAACCCCACTACGAGTGATAGGAAAAGTTCAAACCCGCCCGGAGTAAGAACCACCATATCTACCCACTCTACGGTACCCGATCAATGGCCACCCATGGTCATCCAAACACCTCCATGAGTTACAATCACCAACAATTTTTCAATAAAAGTTCATAATTTCCAAAATTCCCAATTCTCACAATTTGTAATACAAGAGAACAATTTAAGAAAATAAGCAAGAGATCATCACAACATTATTTTAGTACTCAACACAAAGTACTAGAGTTTCAAAATCAAGAATAAAGGAAAAATCAAGAGAAAAACCCATTTATCTTGAAAACTAGGTTTTTGAATCAAGAAAAGAGATTTCATAGTTATCCCACCATAGATTTGTTTAAAACATGATAGTGTTTGCAAGAATATCAAGAATCAATAATTTACTAACAAATAAATAAGATTTAGAGTCAACATAATACATATAAGTAAACTCTAGCCTCAGTGTAAGAGAATGAGAAGAAACTTCTACCTTGTAATCAAGAATTTTAAATCAAAAGCCCAAGCTTTGAAGACCTTCTTCCTCCCTTTTCTTTCTCTCTTTATCTTCTCCTAGGGTTCTAAGAGGTGTAGGGTGAGAGTGGAATGAAAGAATGGGACAAATGGGGCTTAGAATGGTGTTGTAAAACATAAAAATCTCGATTTTTTTACTGTTTGGCAAGCTTTAAATAAAGCATACCGGTACGCAGTACCAGATACTATTTAGCCTCTAGAGTTGGGCGTACCGGTACTGTGTACCGGTATGGTTTGACTGACATATTTTTGCTCTAACTTTCAGTGCAATTTTGGCCCATTTAGAGGTTGCTTTGGAAAATTTCTATGAAATACACTTTTGTAGCCCTTGAAGTCTAGTTTTTACTGTCCACAAATCAGATGAATCAGACTTATGAGTAGAAAGTTATGGCCAAAATACTAAGGTAGTATCAAATTCCTTTCTACCCAAATCCTCTCCAAAATAGGTTTTAACTTCAAAATACTTCCTAGCTTCTAATACACCCCATATTATCTCTCCCAATGTTTTTCGACCTTCCGGATTCAATGGAGGCATTATTTTGACTTGAAAGCATTTAAGAATTTTTCTAATCACCCTTCTTAAGCTAACACACCTTCAAAACTAAGTTTGATCCTAAAGTCAATTCGTTCGAAACTCAAATTTCATGATCACTCTTTTAACAATGATTCAAGGTTTCTACCACCATCTTCTTAATCTTAGAGGAACTATTAAGATAATATTATTTTTATTTAATTTTAATACAGGGTCTTACACTTCTAGATACATAGTTTCTTGTGATTGGTATGGTACTATAAGAGGTTCACAAAGGACTTCTCCTACTTATCATCTTCTATGACACAACTTACAAGAAAGGATGTCAAGTTTTAAGGGGATGATTCTTGCCAGAGGGCGTTCTAGGAGATGAAGAGGAGGTTGACTTCAACTCCTATCTTGACTATCCTAGAAAGAGGATAGGGGTACATGATTGGAATATGTTTTGATGTAGTCCAAAAGGGTAGTTGATTATGGTTCATGTCAGCTTAAGAAATATGAGAAGAACTATCCGACATATGACATGGAGTTAGTGGCTATTGTTTTTGCATTGAAGGCATGACACCACTATCTCTAAGGAGAGCAATTTGAGGAGTATTCGGACCACAAATTTGATGCCCCAAAATCCGAGGGTCTTTTCTCACCCATTGATCACCCATCAAACAACGAAAGTACCTGTGTCTGCAGTATAAACCGACACAATGTCTTCACATCCTCTTCACTGGGGTCATTACCAACATAGAGTTTGGACAGAGTCTCCCTTGTACCAGAGCATTCCCCAAATGTATAATTTATGCACATATCCATTGCTTGACCATTCCAAGGACCAATCCCCATCAATTAACACATAATATTGAACCAACTATATCTATTAAGCAAGAAGGCCCAAGGCCCAAAGGTTTGGCAAGTTATATTAAAATTTATGAAAATTTTTAAAAAAGGTACTAGTACTACTTATTCGTGGTACATGTACCTAAGCCTTTTGTTTTCCAGGTACCAATTCCTGATTTACGGGGTACCAATACTTGGAGCTTTACTTTCCAGGTTCCTTTCAGTTGCTAGATACCGCTACTTAGGTGGCAATATATAGGTACCAGAGCCCACCATTTGCTTGAACCCGCTGTCCATCGAGGTACCGGTACCTGAGTCTAGTGGAGTCCAAGTACTGGTGCCTGTACGTTGAGGCACCAGTACCTGGACCATCCAACAACATGGTATCTGTACCTAATCACCTAATCACCATGGTAACGGTACCTAGGTCCAGGCTTCCTCCAATTCTTTCCATTTTCAATTTATACTCATCCAATCCTATTGCAAGTTCATCCAAACTCATATAACATCTAAATTTAAACAAAATATAGTCCATATGAGTTTGTCATACAATCCTTTATACAACATTACAAGTCCAAAACTAATTACACAATTGTTTAATAAAAATATAATTTAAAGCCACATTCTGGCTTATTCTTAACAAGGACCCATGTAAGGGCTATCCAACGATGCTTGTCCCGCACCTGAAATGTTATTCCCGTAAAGGGTGAGTCATGCTCAATAGGGTGTCTCCTAAATAAGCTACTCCCCAACCCAAATGCATATGAAATTCTCACATTTAACGCAACAATCAAACAAACATCCATTCAAGAATGTGCAATTCATAATGGATTTCACAATTTCATGCCATGTCATCAGATGAAACTCACACATGCAATTTAACCCGAGCCCTCCACCGATTCCCATACCACATGCTATGCCATGTGTATGTATCCTGGGTATTCCAAGCTACTGTCATTGATGTTACACATCAAATGACCATTTATAAATCCCAAGTCTTTCTTGGGTAGGTAGATTCATGGTCTCACACCAATGGTCTACCATACCGACATGGGATATGAGGCCTTACACTTTTGATTTCGGGTACACCGACACACTTTTTTGGAATTTCACCTTCAGTCAAGTGAGTGAACCAAGTAACTGGGCCTTGCACCTAAGGGAGAATATATCTCTTCTTGCTATACATGACCCTTGTTTTCAATGCAACCCATGAGACTTAGTCGAACTTTGGTCCAACTTTACCGAATCCACACATCATCCACCAAGAACGGTGTTTAATCAAACCATGCACACACCCACACTCATGTCAAATGCCCAAGAATGTGATGCTACCCGTGTGGATGCAAATGTAATGAACAGTTGCATGTCATATTATTATGCAATCAAATTTTCAATTGCAATTACAACATTAGGTTCAACATGTGATGAGCACATTATGAACAATTTCAATGGCTATCAACATTTCCAAATTCTCAATGTAACTTATATCATTAAACATGTAATTAGATCCTAAAATCTTCACAAAGCATGTTATATTAGTTTCATTCAACTAACATACTTATATCTTTCAAGGCATTTTATCAAACACCTATAAAGCACAAAATCATGAAAACACATAGCATGCCCAATTTATCACATTTCTCATGAAATTATCAAACAAGCAATTTCAACAAACCCAATTAATGCTAGAATTGATTTTCTACATTCTCACACCATTTCTCATACTCTAGTTACAATAAGAGTATATTTAGACAAGAGATTCATCTTTGTGGATGCTACCCATTCTATATAGAACCCTAGGTTGAAAATAAATCTATTTAGGAAAAGAACCCTATATCTTGAAGTATAATACACTTCGTAGAAGCTTCAAAATACCCAAATTAAGCTTCAAATATTTGACCCTAACAATCTCGTTCTTTAGACTTTGGCAAAATCTGTGATTTCTAGTGCATTGGTTGTAGCTTTCGTTGAGTAGAACAACTTTCATTCTTAGCCCGAAGCGATTCGACAAATGAATTGTTGTAGATCGTAAGGAGAAGTGGGTGATGTCTTGAGTTTCTTCTCTTTTCTTCTTCTTCTTCTTCTTCTTCTTTTTCTTCTTCATCTCTCTCTCTCTCTCTGCGGAAACGTATGGGGTAAATGGGAAGAAAATTTGATTTTTTTCCCTATTTATACCCTCTAATACTTGGTCCATATTAAGCCACACGTCCCTTCTTTTTCTGATCCGATTTCATCCCAAATCAATTCAATCTTGTCCCGTTTTAAGTTCAATATATTTTATTTAAACTAACTTTAAATTATTTTTTCGATTCTACGAATAAAATTTGATTGCACTTATTTTAATTACATCATAAAATAAGAAAAATTCAACTGTCTTGAAATTCGATAAAAATTGACTAGTAACTAGATTTCACGAGACGAATCCAATGGGGTAGTCCATTTCATCATCCAAGTTCTAGAAAAATTCAGTTTTTCAACCCGTACTATAACCGTTTTAAAATGTAATCAAATTTTATTGGCAGAACTTGAGAAATCATTTAAATTTAGTTCAGATAAAATACATTGAACTTAAAATGGGACAAAATTTAATTAATTTGGGATGAAATCAAATCAAAAAAAGATGAGATGTGCAACTTAATGTGGACCAAGTATTAAAGGGGAGAAAATTCATATTTTCTCCACATTTACCCCAAAGTTTTTTGGATATAGAGAGAGAGAGAGAGAAAAGAAGAAGAGAGATAAAACTCAAGAGATCTCCCATTCCTCCTTCTGATCTATGACTATCCGTTCGTTGAATCACTTTTAGCCAAGAACAAAAATTGTTCTACGCGACGAGAGCCTCAAGCACGTACCATCAATCATGGGTTTCATCAATGTCTCAAGGATGAGATTGTTGGAGTCAAATATTTGAAACCTAATTTGGGTATTTTGAAGCTTCTACTACGTGTATTATGCATCAAGAGGTAGGGTTCTTTTCCTAACTAGGTTTATTTTCAACCTATGGTCGTATATGGAATGGGTAGCATGATTAGAGATGAAATATCTTGTCTAAATATACTCTTTGTGTAACTAGAGTATGGGAAATGGTATTAGAATGTATAAAATTAATTCTAGCATGAATTGGGTTTGTTGAAATTATTTCTTTGGTAATTTCATGACAAATGTGATAAATTGGGCATGTTATATGTGTACATGATTTTGTGCCTTACGGGTGTCTGATAAAATGCTTTTAATGATATAAGCATGTTAGTTGAATGAAATGCAATTATTCATTAAATTTGCATATGCACGAGTAGCATTACATTCATGAGCATTTGACATGAGTGCGGGTGTGTGCATGGTTTGGTCAAACACCATTCTTGGTGGCTGATGTGTGGACTCAGGAAAGTTGGAGCAAGGTTTGACTGAGTCACACAGGTTACATTGAAAACAAGTGTTAGGTATAGCAAGAAGGGATGGATTCTTTCTCGGGTGCATGACCCTGTTTTTTGGTTCACTCACTTGGCCGGAGGTGAAATTTTAGAAAAATGTGTCGGTGTACTTGGAATCGGAGGTGTAAGACCTCAAATGTCATGTCGGTATGGTAGATCGTTGGTGTGAGACCATGAATGTACCTACCCAAGAAAGATCTGAGATTTATAAATGGTCACTGAATGTGTAACATTAATAGTGGGGGGCTTGGAATACCCAGGATGTAGACGCATGGCATTGCATGTGGTATAGGAACCGGTGGAGGGGTCAAGTTGCATTGCGTGTGTGACTATCATCTCATGACATGGCATGACATTGTGAAATCCACTATAAATTGCATATTCTTGAATGGATGTTTGATTGATTGTTGTATTATATGTGAGCATTTTATATGCATTTGGGTTGGGGAGTAGTCTCTTTAGGAGACACCCTATTAAGGGTGATTCACCTTTTATGGGAATAACATTTCGGGTGAGTGACAAGCATTGTTGGACGGCCCTTACATGGGTCCTTGTTGAGAATAAGCCAGAATGTGGCTTTAAATTATTTTTTTATAAAACAATTGTGTAATTGGTTTTGAACTTGTAATGTTGTACTAAGGATCGTATGAAGAACTTATATGGACTATATTTTGTGTAAATTTGGGTATTATATTAGTTTGGATGAACTCAGAATGAGATTGAATGAGTTAAAATTGAAAATAGAAAGAATTGGGGGAAAACTAGGTCCAAGTGCCGCTACAAAGGTGATTAGGTACTAGTACCACGTTGTTGGTTGGGCCAAATACCAGTACCTCAACATACGGGTAGCAGTACTTGGAGTAGTGGGCTCAGGTACCAGTACCAAGGCTTCTAGAACCAGTACCTGGATGAACAATGGGCTTAGGTACTGGTACCTAGCAAAGAGTAGGCTCAGGTATTGGTACACCGTGACCTAAGTATTGGTACCTGGAAGGAACCTGTAAAGTAAAGGTCTAGATACCGGTGCCCTGTAAAATAGGTACCGGTACCTGATGGATAGAATGCTTCGTTACCGGTACCACAAGTAAGAGATACCGGTACCCCTTTTAAAATTTTTAATAAATTTAAATATAACTTGCCAAGCCTTTAGGCCTTGGGCCTTATTACTTAAAGGATGTAATTGGTTTAATATTAAGCGTAAATTGATGGGGATTGGACCTTGGAATGGTCAAGTGATGGATATGTCCATAGATTATGTGTTTGGGAATGTTCCGGTGTAACGAAAACTCTAACCAAACTCTATGTTGGTAACGCCCCAGTGAAGGGGATTTGATGACGTGGTGTCGGGTTATACGGCATACATGGGTACTTTTGTGGGTTGATGGGTGATCGAAGGATGAGAAAAGACCCCTAGGTTTTGGGGCGGCACAACAAAAGTCCAAAGTACATTTTTCACATAGCAGAACCTTAATATGGGGCAACAACGAAGGATGGATTACTTAGAGGATTGTGATTTCAGTTTGCATTACCATCCTAGTAGGGTAAACGTGGTGTAGCTTCCAAAGAGTAGTAAATGCCTGAGACGTTGGGATAGTCTGGACTACACTATCAAGTTTAGGCTCAGGGTATTTTGAGTAGTTTGATTGCTATTCTATCTGTTCTCAGTAGAGTGATTGAGGCTTAAAGTCAAGATCCCGAGGTATCATCCATCAGGGACAGAGGTTAGTCCAAATCAGGTGATGAGTGTTGGGCTATTCATTATAATGGTAGTCTTTAGTACAGAGGTGGGGTTCTTGTTTCTCATTCCATTTATTTGAGGAATGAGATACTTAGGGAGTTTCATTGCTCTGGTTTTACGGTACATCTAGGAGGCACGAAGATGTATCATGATCTCTGTCATTAGTACTACTTGAGTGGGATGAAGAAGCATTTAGTGGATTTTTTTAGTAGGTGCTTGACCTGTTAGTAAGTCATGGCCGAGCACCAAATACCTATAGGGTTGCTTCAACCACTAGAGGTAGATAGATAGAAATGGGAGCATATCACCATAAACTTTCTGATTCATTTGTCACGGTATGCCTAGGAACATGATGTAGTTTGGGTTATAGTGGGTCGAATTACCAAGTCAGATCACTTCTTGGTTTTACAAATGACCTTTACACTAGAAGGATTCTGTAGGTTGTATATCCGAGAGATTGTCAAATTACAAGGGGTACCCATTTCTATTGTGTTAGATCGAGATCCACAATTTACAATTTAGTTCTGGGAGGATTTTAGAGGGCTATGCATACATAGTTGTTGTTGAGCACTACTTTTCATCCTCAGACTGATAGCCAGTCAAAGTGGATTATCCAGATCCTAGAGGATATGCTTCGGGCATATGTTATTGACCATAAGGGCCGTTGGAAGATCATTTATCCTCGGTTGAGCTTGCCTATAACAATAGTTACTAGGCAAGTAATAAGATGGTGCCTTACGAGGCTTTGTATAAGAGACCATGGTGTTCTCTAATTTGTTGGACAAAGGTTGGGAGGGACCTTCGATAGGTCCAAACATGATGAGGAACATTTACAAGAAGGTTGCCATTATTGGATGGCATCTTCTCATGACTCAAAACCAATAGAAGAGTTATGCCGACCAGCGGCAAAGACCTCTTGAGTTTAAGGTTGGGGATCATATTTTCTTGAAAGTAATGCCTTAGAAGGGGATGGTCTGGTTTGTTAAGAGAGGTAAGTTATCGTCAACGTACATTGGACATTTGAAGGTACTTGAGAGAGACGGGGTAATTGTTTATCAGTTGACATTACCACCATATTTCTCGAGTGTGCACTACTTATTCCATGTATCCATGCTTGGGAAGTACACTTTGGATCGTTTTTATGTGGTGGATTAGGGTGAACTTTGAAACCTTTAAAGTGGGACCAGTATGTATTCTGGACAGTCGAGAACATGTTTAACGAGGCAAAACTGTGAGGTTAGTCAAGGTGTTATGCAGCACCTGCGTATCGAGAAGGCTACATGGGAGCGTGAGGACACTATCCGGTCTATCTATCCATTTCTATTTGAGGATGGAGGTAGGATTTAAAGTTCATGTTAATGGAAAGCATCATGACTTACATATTCATTCATCTTATGTGTTGCATGTGTTCTTAATTTCGAGGACAAAATTATTTTAAGGGCGGAAGAATGTGAAAAACCTAGAAAATTTAATAAATTAATTAAATGGGTAAATACAATATTAAGGCTATTAAGCAATGTAAAAGTCTAAAATTTTACATAGCTCAAATGGTAATACAGACCTCAATGTTGGATTCGTTTTGCAAAAACAAGTTTGGTGTGCAAATTTCGTTAACTTTCGTCAAATTTCACAAAAAAAAAAAACAAATCACACATTACGAGGTCAAATAGGTGATCGGGTGCTACACAATTAAAATTTCAGCAATTAGGATTTTATTTTAGGGACCCATAATGTATTTAAAATAGCTAGTCAAAGCAACTTTATCCACACTTGCACATGTCAAATTGTGCTTGGCTTTGTAGGATTTTCAACTAATCAAAAGGGGACATGTGGCAAGCTTTAAACCAAGTATTTGAAGCTTATATTTGGAAGACTTATCTTCCATTCTTCCTTGCCAAATACATTGGAGATAGAGAGGGGAGAGGGAAGAACATCCAATTTCTTCAACTTCTCTTCTTCTTCTTTCACTCATATCTTCCAATCCAACCATTAGAATCCCATTTGGCAAGAAAGAAGATTGCTCTACACATCGAGGGAAATCTATCAACACCAAAATTGCCTATTTTTCATCAATTTTTTATGTCCAGAGTTTCGGGCTTGGGTTTGTGGAAGGCTTGTGTGGTCACTACAAAAGAGTCTTCACCATTATGCTACCTTCGAAAACGAGGTGGGGTTCCCGTCTATTTAGTACTAATTCCAAACTATTGTCTGTATGTTATATG
The DNA here is from genome assembly GCA_963454935.2 of Ilex paraguariensis. NCBI lineage: Eukaryota > Viridiplantae > Streptophyta > Magnoliopsida > Aquifoliales > Aquifoliaceae > Ilex > Ilex paraguariensis. The sequence continues at coordinate 3,506,491 of CAUOFW020003946.1, forward strand.
GGAATAAATGTATATGCAAGTTATACGGGAATAAACCCTACCTCTTGAACCGTGATACAAGTGGTAGAAAACCTCAAAAACACCTCCCAAACCCAAAACTCTTGATTTTTCCAAATCTTCTCTTTGGATCTTCGGTGAAATCCTTCATTCTTGGTATAGTTGTGTAGCTTTCGTCGCAGTGATCAACTTTAACTCTTGGTCCGAGGGATTTTGATTGTCGGAACTATGTAGATCGAAGAAAGAAGGAGGAGATTTCTTTTTCTCTTTTCTCTCTTCCCTCTCTCTCTGTTCTAACGTGAGAAGTCTGATGAAAATAGGGAGAAAAATCAGATATTTCTACCTATTTATACCCTTTAATTGTGCGGTCCACATCACACTGCACGTTTCTTATTTTCGGGTCCGTTTTTGTCCCGAAACAAATTAATTTCATCCCAATTTCAGTTCAAATTAATTTTATTTGAACTTTTCTTTAATGATAAAAAAGTTTTATAAATTTTATTTTTGGGGACATTCGTGAGGTCACCTAACACCCAGTTGCCTCGAAAAACCTGTGAAATCCAACTATCTCAAAATTTGATAAAAATTGACTGGGCAGCTCGATTATGCGAGGCAAATCCAACGGTGACGTCTGTTGCGTCATCCGAGCGCTATAGAAATATATATTTTAATTCCACATTACAGTGGCGAATTATCGTTTTGCCCTTTGCCATTTTTCATAAAAAGTTCAAATTTACTTGAGTTTTACAACATTGTGGTGGCATTGCCTCGCCATAATAAGTGTGGTCTCAAAAGATTTTTACGACAGCAATGGCCTGTCTCAAATAGTATTTACGGTAGCAAGACCCTATCATAAATAACTTGCCACAAAAACTCCGATTTATGACGGCAACGATACTGCCACACAAAAAAAAAAATTTTTTTTTCATTATTATGGACCGATGGTAATATACCTTGTGCACAATTTGTTTTTTGGGAGGGAAGGGGACTTGAACCCTTGACCTCAAGAAAACAAATTTTTTAAAAGATAAGGAGTATTATTGGACCAAAGACCCATTGTTATCCGGAAAACTACCCAATTTAATATATAGATAAACACAAAAGTAAATATGATGAATATTTCCAAAAACATGGCAATATTTTTATATCCAAAAAAAAAATATCACATGAATTAAAAAAAAAATGTAAAATATGCACTTTTACAAAACATAACGATTCATGAGTATAAGAAATTAATGCAAAAAGTTGAACATCTTTCCCGAACTATCTACTCTCTCAGTGACATTTGAGAAAAACATTAAATTATTGTTACTATATTGAACTGATATTTCTATACATATATACAATAAAAAACTAAAAGAAATTAGAATATATATCAATAGAGGGCCACATAATATTTCTCTGAACCGCTTATCCAATTAGGTAAATGGAATATAAATGAGTCAACTTGCATATATTTGTGCTAATTGGTTTCACTAATACCTGATTCGTTTATAATCGTATTGAATTGGATCCACTCATTTACTAAACAGGTGGCTTAACGAAGACTCAAACCCGGTAATTTAATGTCGTGTTAACGAATCATGCCATATTTTGACACCCCTAGTCTGGGCATAAAAAATTGACTTTGTAGAATTTAATTTTTTTTCATTTGAACTAGAAATTATCTTTTGATGTAAAACTACGTAATTTTATAAAATATTACTTGTAAAATGAAAAATAATTGTGGCCAATACAATTTTTTTTTGAGTTTTTCTTCTTTAAACTATAAACTATTTTTTAATCTAAAACTACATTTTAATGTTTTATGAAATATTATATACAACAGGAAAAATAGCTGCCATAAATATAAAAAATTCTTTTGAGTTTATGAAATATTATTTGCGGCAGGAAAAATTGCTGTCTCAAATACAAAAATTTCTTTTGAGTTTATGGCACTATTTACAGTAGAAAAATAGTTGCCATAAATATTAACAAAATATTAATACAAACACGCTTTTTGTGACGACAAACACAGCCGCAAAAAAAATTTGTCTCAAACATGTCTTTTGTGACAACCAATACAGTTGCCGTAAAAACGTTGCCACAAAAGGCCCTTATTCTTGTAGTGTCTTCTTCCTTGGAACTTTCTAAGCTTAGGTAGCGTCCCCCTCAAAGCTTGTGGAATGCTGAATATATAGTGTAGGAATGACGCATTTTCGTCCATGAGGCTCCCCTAGCTGGTGAGAGTAGGCCTCTCATTAATGGGAGGTAAGGTGATGCCTTGGACAAGCTAGGAGCAGCCTCCCCAGCAACTCCTAGGCTCCCCCCTTCTCTCTCTTCGTTTCCCATCCTTCATCCTCAAAAGTCAGCAACTAAGGTGTAAAAGGCTTGTATATATGCAGAATATGTCAGGGGCAAATGGGAGAATCATAGGTGGGACCCCAAAAGCAAGTGGAGCATGAGTTGCAGGTTTTCTGGGCAAAACCTTATGGAAGGTCAATGCAAACCTTCTGAAAGGTTCATTCCAGTAGGCTAAACCTTCTGAAAGGTCTTCTGGAAGGTTCCAGCGTAAGACCAGTTTTTGTCATATTGTCATAATTTTTTATCCAACTGGACAATTGAGCTGCAATGTTTACAAAATATATAGGACATCCAGATCTACAAATTTCATGTTTTGAACTGTTTTAGATTCGAAGTGAATCATAGTCAAAAAGGAGAAAAAACAGAGGTGCAGTGTGAAAAATGGGGAAAACTGTGGGCTAAACCTTTCGGAAGGTTTTCATCCAAATTGCATTTTTCTTGGTTTTTTCTCCTTCCAAGCCTCCTAATCCTCATGTAATGTGTCCATCTCTTTACCACTCATCCACACTTAGTTGCAGGATTCCAAAAGCTATCATTTACGCTATAATTACCTGCAACATCAAAATTTCCACATTATTCACAACTTCGACTAACTCTAAGTAATTAAATACAAAGTTAAGTTAAAATGCATGTAATGGAGCCGTTAAATATGCAATATTACGCACTCATCACACCCCCCAACTTAAGCTTTGCTAGTCCTTAGCAAACTAAATGTAAAAATTAAGCAAACAAAAATAAACCTATACTAATTTCGCTATTGCATTCAGCATATGCAACAAGCCTTTAAACCCCTAGGTGATCCCTAGTGGATGAGTTTTGTCTCATGAAAGTTTCCAGTGAAGGTACCTACAAACTTCTTTTCCTCATATCCAACAATTGAAACATATGCCCTTATCCTTGCTAGCACTAGGATTTCAACAATAGCTTTGTCCAATACATCCAAACTAATAACAAATGAATCACATCATAGCCTTAAATGATATTTTAGAGTATGCACCTACACATTCATTTTCAAACTCTTGTGTGTGTGAAATAAATATGTAATTTAAGCATTTACTCAATAGAATCCACATTCACTTAGCTATCCAAATTCAGCTTTGATGCAAAACTCACAAAGGGTTTCTGTCAACAATGAATCACACATTGGTTATCCTGACATGCGCTCCATGTGTATATGTGAGATAGAATCTTGTGCATAAAATGAATTACCCTCACATATAATCCAAAAATGAAACAACCTTGGCATAATCTCATGAAAGGAATGCTAGAGCAATAGATAGCAAAATCAACTTCTTTTTTTCTTTACAAGTATACTTTTCCAATGATTTCTCTAGATCATTTAGGAATTCAAAGGTGATAATGGAACCTTGAGGTGATATTGGGGCACATGAAATGAAGGATAGAGGATAACAAAGAGGGTTGTTCCAGGTGAATGACCTTTATTTCAAAAAGATCTCCTTTTTTATGGGATTTCAAGTCTACCACCTCGCTTCACTCTTTATGTTTTTTTCTTCTTTTCCTTAATATATTCCTTCTTTCTTTGATCAATTTTTTTTTCTTTCACCCTTTCTCTCCCCCTTTTATTGGATTCATCATTCTTTTTCATTCAACAAACAAATTCCACATTCATCACCCCTTTTGTTGGGTTTCCACATCACCATTCCTCCTCTTTCATGTTCAATCATGGTCAACTCTCGCAACAACCAAGGTGTGGTAAATTTTTATCTTTTTGCATTGGCTTGGTCACTTATTTCGCATGAAAATTAATTTACAATTAAGGATCAACCACGACCCTAGGGATAAACTTTTCACAAGAAATATACTAAGCCTCAAGGCAAATCAAGGATGGCCTAAGATCATTTCTAGATAGGCATGGGAGAGCATTGTACATATCAAGATAAAGTCAATCAACTACCCAAATGCACCTAACCAAAACAAACATAATGAGATTATTGAACAAATTTAGAATTTGAAAAATTGTTCCTTGAGTAAATATAAGTTCCCTCCAAACAAGGATTGACATTAGAGCTCACATGGGTTCTTACTCATCTCCACTATACATGTTAAGCACCAAATGTGAACTCCATCCGTAAATTGCCAAAATTACAAGTTCACGGTGCACTTATGGTTGAGTTCAAAAGCAAACACATATGTGATAGTCAAACATATAATAAACTTCTATGGTAGTCAAGCATATAATAAACTTCTATGGTGTACTCATGTGTTCAAAGTTCATAATGAAGATCAAGCAATCACAACTCCCATAACAATTAGGATAGGGGAATATAGTTCAATATTTGATATTTTTCAAAAAATGTCCAAAATTTTCAAAACTTTTACATTTCCAACTATTATGTACAAAAAGTGGTGGAACATGTAAATGGTGCACCTCACCCCCTAACTTGAACCATGCATTGTTCTCAATGCACAAGGTATCATGCAATGAGAAAAATGAAAGTTACATGGGAAATAAGATACCCCCCTTTTTTTTCTTTTTCTTTTTTTTTCTTTTTTTTTTGTATAGACATTAAGGGGAAAACAAAAAAGCTTGTTTACACCCCCCAACTTAAATTCGCACATGATATTGAATAAGATTTTCTACAATGATGCTCAAAATGAATTGAGTCCAAATTAGGGAGAGGTAAACAACTTCTACACCACAACATCAAGAAAATGAAAATATAAAATAAAATAAGTCTAACTACTATGTACATGAAAAACAAAACAAAAAGGGATCATGTCAATCCGGCTTCAATTCGGATATGAGTTTGCGCCAATTGATTTTTTTGATTTTAATTTTTCTCTTTTGTATAAATGCCCTTCATAACCAATCTATCCAACAACATAAAAGATAATCATTAAAAATTCTCAACCAAACAGAGGTGCACACAAGTTTATGCAATTCCACAAATGGAGTATACAATTTTTCTTTATAAATTTTTACACTTAACTCTATTTCAATGCCATCCCCAAGTTGAGAAATGTGAATCTCAACACCACTCTTAGATGACAAAATGACCTTGGGCTCATTTGCTTCAAGTGAGATAAGATCTTCATTAATTGTTCACAATCTAAAGTGGTGGGAGATTCAACATCACTATGCATTCCATTGAGATGATCATTCTCAATACATTGACTATGCCCAACATGTTGTTCTTCAAGCATAGTAACTATAGCATTAGTCAATGCATTAAGGTCATGGGTCACTTAGGCATTGAATTCCATTTGGCAGGCATTGACTTCCATTTGGCATTCCATAAACTCCTACAACGTATTTTCCAATTCTTGTTCGATTGAGTCCTCATATGTTGGATAATGACAAAATTCATTTGGTAGTGTGAGATCGGATGAAAAATTATTAGGTTCATTCTCCCAACCATAACTGGGATAACTCGGTGTACCATAGTGGTCGGGGTAAAATTTTTTGGAGACCAAAATTGAGTTTGAACCTTCACATACAAAGTCTTGAACCAAATAATTTATTGGACACTCACTAGTGATGTGCCAATACTCATCACAAATCTTACACACATTTTCAAACTAAGGGGCATTTAACACATTTTCATAAAAAATAGAAAACATAACACAAAACACAAACTAAAACAAACTATTTACAAATTAAACGACATATCTTGGGCCATGATGAAAATCATGAGACTTACCTATGTCGTCCAAAATCACGTTTGAACTCGACGCTTAACCTTCCCCGGCAACGGCGCCAAAAATGATTGATCATTTATGTTGTACTCTCTAATCTCTGGACATCATCCCTCAATGTGAGTATGGCTTATAGGAATGGGCAAGTGTCACTCTCTCTCGGAATGATGCAAGAAATGGCGAAACATAATAATGGTGGAATGAAATGTGTGTGTGTAAACAAAAATGCTTTCCAAGCGCAGGGAGACTCTTGCAATATCGTGTTTTACTTGGAATGGGTATTCCAAGGTGTCTCCTTAGGGAAGGAAGGGAGTTATGTGAAGGTAATTTTGTGAAAATGGAAAATTATAAAAAATCTTTTGATTTTTGTGTTTTGGTGAGTGGAGATGTTTGTGAAAGAAAATGAAATGGATCAAGTGTTGGATAATTTGAAGAGGTCATTCCAATGGGAATGCCAAATCAACTCAAGGCCTTTCTCCAATGGTGTCTAGATGTTTGATTGATTCGTGGGAAGCTTGAGACTACAATGGAGGTGAGGGTCCAAGCATACCCCGCGACAATGCCTACGGTGTATCAAGGACTCACAACCACGTCCACACTCAACCCAGTCAAATTGAATCAACGTACACTATGAGGAGAAATGAAAATGAGTTGAAGTAGCACACCCAAAAGGAAATCTCCCTTGGATTAGCCAACTTAAAATCTAGCTACTCATGATCAAAGGAAAGACATGCATAATGTAAAGAGACATGGTATTGAAATGGAGATTGGAACTCAACTTAATGCAATAAATCTTAAAATATGAAGAAAAAAATTCAATACCCATTTTAAAACTTGAAATGAAGAAATCTTAATACAACAATGGTGAAATCCAAAATATAGAACTAAACTTGCAAAGTACTAAAAATAAATGACATTGAAAGTAATGAATGAAGCTTACAAAAGTCTTACAGAAGATTAAAAGTTAAATGAGTGGAAGAAATGCAAAAATCTATGCTTTTCTATCTAACTATTCATCTTCTTCCTTGGAGCATTGTAAGCTTATGTAGCCTCCCCCTCAAAGCTTGTGGAATGTTGAATATATAGTGTAGGAATGATACATTTTCGTCCATGAGTCTCCACTAGCCTGTGAGAGTAGGCCTCCCATTAACGGGAGGTGAGATAATGGCTTGGACAGGCTAGGAATAGCCTACCTAGGAACTCCAAGGCTCCCCCCGTCTCTCTGTTCATTTCCCATCGTCCAACCTCAAAAGTTAGCAACTTGGGTGTATGAGGCATGTATATATGCATAATATGTCAGGGGACAAGTGGGAGAATCATAGGTGGGACCCCCAAGCAAGTGGAGCATGAATTGCAGGCTTTCTAGGAATTTTGGGCAAAACCTTCTAGAAGGTCAATGCAAACCTTTCAGAATGTTCATTCCAATAGGCTAAACCATCCAGAAGGTGCTAGCTCAGGACCAATTTTCATAAAAGTGTCATAAAATTTGATCCAACTGTCTGATTGAGTTGCAATTTTTGGCATAATATATAGGACATCCAGACTACAACTTTCATGTTTTGCACTTTTTTTAGATTCATAGTGGATCATGTTCAAAAATGGGAAAAAACAGAGGTGCAGTGTCAAAAATGGGAAAAACAGTGGGTTAAACCTTCTGGAAGGTTTTCATCCAAATTGCAGTTTAATTGGTTTTTTCACCTTCCAAGACTCCCAATCCTCATGTAATATGTTCATCTCTTCACCACTCATCCACACATAGTTTTAGAGTTCTAAAAGCCACTATTTACGCTATAATTACCTGCAACATCAAAATTTTCACATTATTCACAACTTTGACTAACTCTAAGTAATTAAATGCAAAGTTAAAATGCATGTAATGAGGCTATTAAATATGAAATATTACTCGTTCAGCACTTCTTCCTTTTCTCCCTCTGGTCACCACTTGACCCCTCCCTGCTCCTTTTGTGGGCACTAGCACCTGCAGGTTATGGGGAACTTGGCTTGGTGCGCTTAGTGCGGGTCATGCAAAACAACAGTGCCTCGAACACCAAGAGAGCTAATAATGCCATCAAAAACCCCTCAATCGGGTTCACACCATCAAATATGATCTTCCCAGTGCGAGCCATTGCAAGGATTTTTGAGCTTTTGAAAAGATTCAAGGAGAATAGGACTTGGGGAAAAATCGGCCAACCTAGGGTTTAGGTTATGAAATCCACCAATCTTCTACCAAAAATCACTCAATAAACAACCCTAGTAGTGAAATGTGAGGGATTAAGGTAATGGGTGGGGGATTTTGAAGGTTAGAGATGCTTGGAGGGAGAGAGAAGTGTTTGACAGTTTGTCATTTGGGAAGACAATGAACAGTCTCCTAAAAAAAATCTGATTAAAACCCTTAATTTTGGCATTCTAGGCAAAACCTTCCGGTAGTTTTGCGGTAGGTTCAGGTCTAATGTGCAAAATCTACTGGTAGTTTTATGTACAAACATACCGGTAGGTTTTCACTTATTCGCAAAAAACCTGTGCTCTCCAATTCATTTCCTTTCCATTTCATTTTAATTCCTACACATTCTAACACCCTATTTACGATCTCCACTCCTCCAACAACATGTGCTACACTTGTGAACCACAATTTGAATTGTCATACACCAAGTCATTACAGAAATTGCAATATCATTTAAAATTTTGATGCTTTCAAAACACATTGTATGGATTTCTACATTTAACTACCAAAATGAACACCCAAAGTGTATGACACATATTCAAATGACAAGGGCATTCCTAATTCCTACAAATAACAAAATCTTGAGCAATATTCCCCTATCTTACATGCATAGGGCTGCCTACCACATCGTTCAAATACCCAAATCGAGCACACATAAGTATCACCATGGCTTTAAATGCTAGTTTAGATTATGCACCTACACATTCATTTTCAAACTCGTGTGTGTGTGAAATGGACATTTAATTGAAACATTTACACAACAGAATTCATATTTGATTGGCTAGCCAAATTCAGCTTCGATGCAAAACTCACCAAGGGTCTCTTTTTACAATGAATCACACTATAGTTATTCTGACATGCTATTCATGTGTACATTTGAGATAAAATCTTGTGCATAAAATGAATAATGCTCACATAAAATCCAAAAATGAAGTTCATGCATAAAAATGAAACAACCTTAGCATAATCTCATGAAAAGAATGCTAGGAAATTAGATAGCAAAACTAAATTCTCTTTTTCTGTAAAATTATACATTCCCCATGCTTCTCTAGATCATTTAGGACTTTGAGGGGTCGTAATGAGGCCTTGGGGGTGATATTTAGGCTAATGAAACGAAGGAAAGAGGACAACAAAGAGGGTTATTTTGAGGCATGACCTTTATTGTCAACAATTCCACTTTTTGTGAAATTTTTAGCTTATCACCTTCACCTCACTCTTTGCTTTTGTCCCTCCTTTTCCTCAACATTTTCCTTTTCTTTTTCTTCTTTGTTTTCTTTTTCAGGCCCCTTTTTTTCTCATTGGATTTTTCATTCTTTTTCAATCAACATTTTGAAATCAACATCATTCATTCCTTTTTTGGGTTTTCACATCACCATTCCTTCTCTTATACGATCAATCATCTCAGAATAACCAAGGTGTGATAAATTTTTATCTTTTTGTACTGGCTTGGTCACTTATGTGCCATGGAAATGAATTTTAAACTAGGCTCAAACATGGCACTAGGGATAGAATTTCACAAGAAAATGGCCAAGGCTCAAAGTAAATCAAAGATGACCTACGATCTTTTCTAGATGGGCATGGGGGAGTGACATGATCCAAAAAGTGTACTCTCAAGTGCAGGCGGTCAAGTTATAGTAATATTCTGGTGAAGTCTGGAGTCGAATCCACAAGGAACTATGATTGGTGTTTTGAAGTAAGCAATAATAGAGACCAAGTAACTTGGTAATTTTGAGTGTTTGGTGTGGTGAGATTTTCTTGAATAGAATAGAAGATTCTTTTCAAGAGTTTTCTAGACATAATATAAGATTCTCAAAATATAACAGCCACCCTTTAGTTCGAGGATTAGGACATGTAATAGAGTATCCGTTTTATTATGTTTGTGCTTTATAACTCAATTAACTCTCCTGTAATAGTAAGTTAATCGAAAGACAAAGATGGACTGTGAGAATTAAGCACATGATTTCGATACCTTTGTAGAAGTTTATAAGAATTGTCTGCGCTGAGACTTAACTCGTCTACAAATAAGCAAGTGTTTCTACAAGGCATCCAACAATGGCATTAATGATCCATTCTTTGAATAAAGCGCAATGATGGTGGGGATTGAAAGGTTGTCATGAATAACTAGTCGGGGCACTTGCATTGAACCAACGGGTCTTTCTATGCAAGAGTCATCCGTATCATACATGGAGCCCTTGGTTATACAAAATACCTCAACTTTGCTAGGTACATTCAATCACCCAATGAATAGGTGGAGTATAAAGCATTGAAGCATGAAGAAGTTGCACAAACATAACTTTCAGATAATATTTACATATTCATCACCTCTTACTAAAGAGTGAATGAGGAACTACTCACTTTTCATGGCATTGGAAAAGCTAGAAAAGTGAGTGCTACTCATCCCTCTAAGTAGAGAAGCTACTAAGTAAAGCAAACTAAACAAAGAGCTTATTTTCAATGAAGAATAAGTGGAAGAGTTCCACTGTTCTAAGAAAAAAGGATGCTCAAGCAATGGAAATGAAATATATGAATAATAAAAGTAGAAGAAAGCTAGTTACTTTTGGGGGATTTCCACCAGAACCAAAAGATGAACTACTCTTTTGATACATTGTGAATAAAAGCAAGTACGACTACAAGGGGAGTCTAAGCCCTCATCATAGTTGTCACAACATGAATGTAAAGACTCAGCATAAGTAAATGAAAGACTTCAACTGCAAGGGGAGTCTAAGCCTCCATCATGGTTGATAGAAATGTAAAATGAAAACATAAACGTGAAATGTTCAAGAAGTAGATTACTAAAACACTCTTACTTTACAAGAACAAAGATTGCTCCCCCTTTTCTCTACAAGAATACCTTTTAAGCTCCCAACATGGGAATATTTATAGGCAACGAAGGGGAGGGGGTAGGAGAGAGGATGAGTGAATAGTATTTTTTGCCTATGTGAATCAACTATTCTGCAGGCAGTCTATAGAAGAATGTTCAAACATGATCTAGCATTCGAACGTGAAGTCTTTCCTTTCTTTAAGGACGTTCGAATGTGAGATGTCGTTCGAATGTTGTCTGTGTCTTTGCTTTGAGGACGTTCGAATGCTAGATGGGGTCTGATTCCTTCCACTCAAGTGATCTGTGGTTATTGACTTGGTCACTTTCACACGTCTTGAACAACCTTGACTTTACACTCAGCAACTTGGTCCTCAGTCACTCAAGACAACGTTCGAACATGGAGTGACGTTCGAATGTTGTACTCAAGTACTTCTGGTTCTTCTTTCTTTAGTGCAACATGCCAGGTTCTAGTGGTGTAGTCTTCTCAAGATTCCAAAGGACGTTCGAACGTGCTACTCAAGTACCTCAGCAATTTCCCTTTGTTGACTGCAACACACCATGTCTCAATAGATGGTCTTGGCAGGGTTTCGGAGGACGTTCGAACATGGGTTGCGTTCGAATGTTCTTGCTTTGTTCCAACCTTCTGCAATTTCATTCCCTATTGTGCTGGTGTTACATTCAAGTGTGATTTATGTTGTTCTTGAATCTTTGTTCACTTTAGGACCTGAAATGTCATTACTTAAACTCCATCAAAGCACAATTAGTCAAAAAAGGCATAGTAAAAACTGTTAACTTTACGCACGAATCACACCCCTCAACCTAAATATTGCTAGTCTCTAGTAATACAATGACAATGAAAGGTAAATCTATTCCTAATGCCTTTTTTGTAGGTCATGCGGTTCCATTTAGCTTATGCAACAAGTCATTGAACTGCTAGGTTTACCCTTATGGACGAGTGTTGTCTCGTGAGGGTTTTCAGTGAAGCTACCCACAAACTTCACTCGAACAGGTGTGTATGTGAGATTGGTGAAAAAATGAATTAGCATCATGGTCGTTGGGATGCTCAACCCTCAATCATGATTTATCACCTACATTTCTCTTCCATTAGTACTCACTCTATGCAAAAATTAGCACCTATCACATTAGCATTTGAGATTCTTTGAGTAGTAGGATGGTCATTCTAGAAACAAGAATTGGTATATAACGATCATTCCCCTTTTTTCACCTTCCATGCATATTTTTGATTAAACAAGACTTTCTAGGAGTGCTCTCAACAAAACAAATTGCTCCAATTGTAGTGACATATCTCTCAAAAGTGGCATGTGATCAGAAGATGGCCAGTCGAAAAATCTCATGCATTATTAGTATAAGAGTGAAGTTTTGAGGAAAATAGACTTAACCTTGGCATAATCTCATGGAAGAATATTGATGCAAATAGAGAAATTCTAGTTAACACACCCCACTTGTAGTAGGTAATACACATATGCATCACACTTGAGATCACATAGGGCTTTTTGTAGGTTGTAATGGGGCCAGAGGTGAGTGGCTAATGAAATAACATCAATGGTGATCAAAGACTATCTTTTTATGCAGTGTTGAACACCTCTTTCTAGCTTTCTTGATATTTTTCCTAGGAATGAGATTTCTTTCTTTCATTCTTTCCATTTTTCACTTTCTTTGCAATTCCCTGTCTCACAGTGTCTTTTCTCTTTTGGTTGTTTCCACTGATCTTCCTTGTATTGAACGATAGCCACCATTGTCTTTAATATTTTTCTTGCCTTTTTGTTATCATATTGATTTGCAAAAGGGTGCAAGAAATTAGATAGCAAGGTATGGTAAATGTATGCTTTTGTGGCTTTGGTTATTACACGGGTGAAAAAGAATTCATTCATTTAAGGCTCAAGCATGGCTAACTAGGGATATACTTTTGTAAAAGAATTAGCTAAGGCTCAAAGTCAATCCAAAGATGGCCTAAGATCTTTCCTCAAGTATGTGCATATATGTATGCAAAAGTTCCTTGTGGGTTGTGAAAACAGATCACTTTAGTTGCATCAATCAAAACAAGTTTAATGAGATTATTGAAAGAGATCAGAAGTAAAAGAGCTTACTTTGAGTAATTGTTGATATCCTCTCAAAAAACATCGTAAAGCTTAAGACTTTCCATGGTTTTCTTTGTCATCTCCACTGATTATGTCGGGTGTTTCAAGGAATGTTGATTATATAACGATTCAATTTTCGAGTCTGATCACCTTGTACTTCAAGAATAACAAATACTTATGTACATTTGACAATTTAAGCATACAGATAGTATCGATATTCCAAAAAATTGAGGTTCTATGTCTTGGTTGTTAAATTGAGGTGTCAAACCAATCATGTGCTTAGTCATTTTCACAAGCAATCTTAACATCGACATGTGTTTCGTTATTAACAAGAATTAGAGTGCCAATCCTTTACATGCATTTTAAACAAATCAAAGTGATAAATTGAATCATTCATTGCATAAAGGATACTTGTTTACAATAATGTCAATGATCATATTCATCCATTCAAAACATAACTTCAACTATCCACAATAATCACAAACAAACATCCACAAGAATTATCAAGAAGAAAACTCGTCTACAATAGTACATAAATTTCCTAGAAACTACTTAAAGAAGAAACAACAAATAACACACAATCAAGAACAGAAATCAACTATTCCCCCTCAAGAACAGAAATAATCAATCCTCTCCTCCATCTCCATCAGCACCACTAGCTCCACAAGCATCACCAGCACCATTAGCTCCACCAGCACCACCCCTCAAAAGCCTCAGGATCTCATCCTGCTTAGCTTCAATGCTAATCACGATGTCCTGTAGAGATCATCAAGTTGTCATGCTGGGGCCTACTTGATCTGGCTGCCCTTTCTCTATCTCCATCTCTTTCTCTCTTCTTCAGCATCCAACTCCTCCTGCACCTCATCGATTCCTTGAGCAGGGGGCATCTCTTGCCTAGTCGGTGGGGTGCCACTATGGCCTAGGCTTCTTTTGTACGACCCTTTGTTCAGTGGCCCTATTGGCTTTTGGATGTCCATTTTCGGAATCACCCTCACCCCATTGTCGGTGCATATCTTAGTCACAAGTGTGTCAAATGGAAGTGCACTCCTCTTTGCATCGCACCCCTTCTTCATTTCATTCAAAATCAATAATGGGAGGTCGATGCTATGCCCTCGCCCTAGTGCATAGAGCAAATGTGCCATCTCGGGCAAAATCTCTTTTTTTCTTCCTATTTGGGCTAGGTTTGCCACCGCAATCAAATTAAGCATTTTGTATTTGTTGGTGAGCTCTCCTTGTTTCAAAAATTTCCTCCCTCCCCATGAAAAATCAATTAGACCTGTCAACTCCCTTCCAACCACATTCAACACCACATTTTTCTTTGGCAGGTACATTGGGTTTTGTACCCGAGGCATTTATCTCCTTACCTCCAAAAGACATGCCTTATTAACATCTATGTGGGTGCCTCGTACATATGTTCGGATTGCGCCGTTGATGATCTCGACATTGGAGTAGAACTCCCTCACCAAGTCAACAGGGTCTCCGCCATTTCTCAAATGCCACACCTATTCCCTTTTCTCCATTTCTTCCAACAAACCCAACTCAGTAAAATCAATGATTATAACATCTCGTTCACAAACCACATAATGATTTTGAAAGAAATTTTCATACCTCTCAGCTTTAAGAGCACTGGGAAATCTGGTGCAATCGTACCTCTTCTTTCTTTGCTTCCCTTCTCCTTCTTGAATGACCTCTTCTATGAAGTTGGGTTTTTGGTTTACTGGTGGAGTGCGCCTGGTAGGGAGCTTCACCCTAGGCATTGTGTTGTTCTCGATTTTGAGCTTGAGAGGTTGTGAAAAGTCTTGGTTATTTGGCAAAAATTAGAGATTTTTGATGTGGAAAAACTTTTGGGTGATTGATTTGTGGTGGAAACGAGGAATGAGTGGAGTATTGAGGGCTGGGGATTGAAAAGGGGTCTTAGGGTTTAGGGGGTTTTGTAGTTTTTTGGGATTTTTGAACTGAGGAAGACGATCCAAGTTTTTATAGTTTGAGGAGAAACGTTCGAATGTGGTTAACATTCGAATGTAGTATGAAAGATTTTAAAATATCGTTCGAACGTGAATGACATTCGAATGTTGTGAGCTCCCAGTACTTTTGAGTTCTGTCAGAGACCAAAGTACTGTAAGCTTCTGTCGTTCGAACGTTCTATTGACATTCGAACGTTCATCATATTTGAACGTCCTATTGGCGTTTGAACAGACTGAACTCCAAGTACTTTGAGATTCCATCATAAACTTCATCAGAGGCTGAGTACTATAAGCAAGCGATGTTCGAACGTCACTTAGCGTTCGAACGTAGAATCAAAACTCAAAAATTTTCACAATTTTTTTGCACTACATTATGCAAAATAAAATAGGGCAAACTATTCAAGTTTGGACCAAAAATTCATGGTGCCTCAGAACAAATCCCTACCCACACTCTAGGTTTGTATTTTGGGACATTCCTTACTCGGCCCATGTTTTCATTTCAGTCAAAAGAGTTTGTACAAAACAAAAGGAATTATTTTATTTTATTTTTTTTATAGAAATTTGGACCCTTGGCTTTCATCCCAACTATTCTAATTCGAGTCTTCATCTGTCTCTGTGCCATCTGAACAACTATAACTCTCCCAATTTCTTGTCTAACAAACCGGTTAAACAATGTACCAGAATAGGATGGCGTGTCAAGATAATCCTTACTCTGCCCATTTACTATCCAGTCTAATCGATCGAGCGCTCGACCGAAAATTGGTTCAGAACACTGATTATATCTCTTCTCGTGAAAGTATCTACCACACTATTTACAGTCACCAAGTGTTTTGGCATGATGGCATTTAGCATAGGTGCTTCAGCCGTACAGGGGTTTTGCTTGTTGTTCTCGGATTTCATTCTTTCTTACCATTCTTGCTTTTTTCATGATCATAGTGTGCACATCATAAGGAAATGTGGGTAGAACTCCTCAGCTAAACCAAAAAATTTTAACATCCATGCTTTTTATACTCTTAAGACTCACTATCTAGTTCTTTAACATCTGCCAGTAACAAAGACAATCAGAGATGACCCACAAACATAACCATCAAAATACAAACATGGTAGTCAAAATACGGTACACAATCTAATCAAGATCAGTAACAACAACACAAATTTTTAAAAAAAAAGGATTTCTACGGCCATATATGAACTGTAGTTCTCTCCCCCCAACCTAAACTGAACATTGTCCCCAATGTTTCGAATTTACCGATCTGGTGAGCTTTGGAGATGAGGTTGAACGGTTGAGATCTTGTTCATTAGCCGAAACCTACAAGCAAAATACACAAATTTAACATCTCATTGCAGATCTGGGTTAGGATGATAACCCTTTATTCTAAGTGCAAACAGAAGAAGCATAGCCATGTACAAATAGAGTAAACACACGGAGATTATGAGACAAAGGATGGGGTCTTCAGGTAGTATGGTCATGGTGTTGTTGGGAGATGGGTCGTGATTCTAGAGTATCATAACAGCAGAGAAGAAGAAGAAAATTAGAAGAAGAAGAATAAGAAAGAAAAGAAAGGGGAAAAAGGACCGATGTGCATGGAAAGTTACGATACTGGGGGTGGGGGCCTTATAAAGGCAGTGGTGTGGTTCGGGTTGGACTGGGTTTTCCCTGACCTGGCCCCTTTTTGTATCGGCAGGCGCTATTCTTTAAGTGTTATTCTGAATCCATTAAAAGAAGGGTCTCCCCATTTTTGACAAATTCTTCCGCTAAGGGTTTTAATCTCTGACCATTGACGGTAAAGATATTACCGTTTGTTGGGTTCTCCACTTCCACTGCCCCATGTTCAAACACTATTTTGACAATGTAAGGTCCAGTCCATCTTGATTTCAATTTTCCAGGAAAAAGGTGGAGTCTTGAATTGAAAAGCATAACTTTTTTATCAGGTTCAAAAGACTTTCGTACTATGTTTTTGTCATGAAAATTTTTCATCTTGAATTTTGCAGTCTTAGCATTTTCATATACTTCATTTCTTAATTCCTCCAATTCATTAATCTGAAGTTTTCTTGCTAGTCCAGCTTTGTCCATGTCAAAGTTCATTGCCTTAATAGCCTAGTATGCCCTATGTTTCAATTCAACAAGTAGGTGACAAGGCCTCCCATACACTAATCGGTAAGGAGACATGCCCAAAATTATTTTAAAAGTAGTTCGATATGCCAAGAGTGCATCAGTTAGTCTTGACGACCAATTTTTGCGGTCTGGATTTACCATTTTTCTAAAATTAATTTGATCTCCCGATTAGCTAATTCAGCCTATCCACTAGTTTGTGGATGGTATGGAGTTGCAATTTTGTAAAAAATCAAGTATTTTTTCATTAGATTCCAGAAAGGTCGATTACAAAAATGAGCACCTCCATCACTTATGATGGATTTTGGGGTTCCAAATCGGGATAAAATATTTTCTTTTAAAAACTTGATCACCATTTGATGATCATTATTCTGACATGGAATTGTCTCAACCCATTTGGATATATAGTCTATGGCTACCAAAATGTATAGATAGCCAAAGGAAGGGGAAATGGTCCCATAAAATTGATGGCCCAATAGTCAAAAATTTCAATTATCATAATGGGGTTTAGAGGCATCATGTTTCTTTTTGAAATATTTCCCAACCTTTGACATCTATTGCAAGTTAAACAAAAAGAATGGACATTTTTGAAAAGTGTGGGCCAGTAAAATCCGCACTGCAGGATTTTCGCAACGATTTTTCTAGATGAAAAATGGCCACCACATGCTTCAGGATGACAAAATGCTATTACCTGTTTGCTTTCTTGAGCGGGGATGCAACGTTTTATGATCTGATCCTTACTATACTTAAATACGTAAGAATCTTCCTAAAAGAAATTGCAAACCTCTCTTAGAAATTTCTTTTTGTCTGTGGGGGAAAAAAATGGATGGAGTGTTCCAGTAGCAAGAAAATTAGCAATATCAGCGCACCATAGGGTCTCATCAATTATGAACAGTTGTTCATTAGGAAATTTTTCATTGATGGGCATTCCATCCTTAGGAAATTCGTAAGTTAACCTGGAGAGATGGTTTGCCACCACATTCTCAACACCCTTTTTGTCCTTAATGACTAAGTCAAACTGTTGAAGTAAGAGTATCCATCGCAAGAGCCTTGGTTTAGCATCCTTTTTTGTGAGAAGAAATTTCAGTGTTGCATGGTTAGTGAATACGGTAACAAAAGAACCAACAAGATAAGAACGAAATTTCTCCAAAGCAAAGACTACAACAAGTAATTATTTTTCAGTTGTCGAATAGTTCATTTGAGCATCATTCAAAGTTTTACTTGGATAGTAAATCACATGTGGTTTCTTATCTTTTCGTTGACCCAACACAGCACCTATAGCATAGTCACTTGCGTTACACATTAGCTCAAAGGGTAAGGTCCAGTCAGGGGGCAGCATTATTGGGGCAAAAATCAACATGCCTTTAAGCTTGTCAAAAGCTTTTTGGCACGTTTCACCCCAATCAAATATTACGTCCTAACTTAGGAGATGACACATGGGTTTAGCTATAGTGCTGAAATCTTTTATGAATCTCCTGTAAAACCCTGCACGTCCTCGAAATGATCGGACATCTTTCACAGTCATAGGGGCAGGCAAATTTTCAATCAAATCTATTTTGGCCTTGTCAACTTTCATGTCCTCAGACGACACAATGTGACCTAAGACAATATCTTGTGTTACCATGAAATGACATTTCTCCCAATTGAGCACTAGATTGGCTTCTTGACATCTTATCAACACTTTTTCTAAGTTGGCCAGACACAAATCAAATGAGTCACCATACACAGAAAAGTCATCCATGAATACTTCCAAAAATATTTTGACCATGTCACTGAACAGACTCAACATTCATCTTTGGAATGTTGCAGGAGCGTTACAAAGCCCCAATGGCATCCTTTTGAATGCAAAAGTGCCAAAGGGGTATGTGAATATGGTTTTCTCCTGATCATTGAGTGCTATCTCAATTTGATTATACTCGAAAATAGCCATCCAAGAAATAGTAAAATTCATGGTCTGCGATTCTCTCTAGAACCTAGTCAGGAAAGGGAAAAGGGAAGTGGTATTTTCTAGTGACCAAATTGAGTTTTTGGTAATCAATACACATCTGCCATCCTGCGACGACTCTAGTTAGTACCAGTTCATTTGCATCATTTTTTACTACTATGACTCCAGACTTTTTAGGCACAACTTGGGTTGGACTAACCCATTTGCTATCAGGGATGGGGAAGATTATCCCGGCATCTAAGAGCTTTAACACCTCTGCCTTTACGACTTCCTTCATGTGAGGGTTCAATCGTCGCTATATTTGACGAGAGGGTTTTGAGTCCTCTTCAAGGTATATGGCATGATTGCATATTAACAGGCTTATACGTTTCAAGTCAGCAATGGTCCACCCAATGGTGCTTTTGTGGCTTTTAAGAACTTCAATCAGTTTAGACTCTTGCAAGTCTGTGAGCTTAGATGAAATTACCACTGGGAATGACTCATCCTCTCCTAGGAATGCATATTTGAGGTCAAACGGGATATGTTTCAATTCGGGCTTTGGTGGCTTATCACTTGATAAGAGTGGCTTTGTGCCACTTAGGGAAAGTTCTATGAATTTCAGGGCCCATATGTTAATAGCATGAGTTGAGCAATTCTTTGGATCATCATCTATTATTTCAGATGGGATGGACTCTAACAAAGAAAGTTCATTGGAATTTGCACAAAATGTGTTGTTTAGATGGTCTTGGACCAAAGACTCAATGGAATTTATTTATCTTTCTTCTTTGTCCTCTTCTGGGTGTTTGGCAACATTAAAAATATTCAGCTCAAGAGTCATATTTCCAAAGATTATTTCATGACCCCATTCTTGCAATTGATTAGTGCATTTAAAGTTGCTAGGAATGGTCGACCAAGAATAACGGAAATTGGATTCTTTGAATGTTTTGCTGACTGAGTATATAAGACGATGAAGTTAACAGGGAATACAAAGTTGTCCACTTGGACAAGTACATCTTCAATAATACCCCTAGGAATTTTTACAGATCTGTCTGCCAACTGAAGTGTAACACTTGTGGGTTTGAGTTCTCCCAGACCCAATTGCTAGTAAACAGATAATGGGAGCAAATTGACACTTGCTTCAAGGTCTAACAGTGCTTGTTCAATTCTGAAATTTCCAATGACACATGACATTGTCGGACACCCTTGATTTTTGTATTTTGGAGGGGTTTTGTATTGAAGCAAAGCACTTGCATGTTCTGTCATGAAGGCTATTTTTTGAAAATTCTGGTTTCTCTTGACTGTGCACAAGTCTTTCAGAAATTTGGCATAACATGGAACCTGTTTGATTGTATCCAGAAGTGGGATGTTGATTTTTACTTGCTTGAAAAGCTCTTAAATTTTTGGCTGATTATTCAACTTATGTGCAGTTTTGAGTCTACGAGGAAAAGGAGTAGGAATAGAACACGAGGGTTCTTCTTCCCGTGATGGTTTTGGTTCTTGTTCAATCATGGGATCGGGTACCTCTTCTCTCACAAGTTCAGGCTCAATTGATTTAGACTCGATTGATGAGTTGATTGAGATGGATTTTGGCTTTGGAATTAGCTTGTCTTGGATGATCTTGTCAATCACCTTGCCACTTCTTAGTGTAGTGACAACTTGGGCTTGACCTTGTGGATTTTCCATAGTTGAAGCATTTCCCACCTGAAATTGGCCTTGTGGTGGTTTTGGTTGGGCATGAAACTTGCCCTTCTCATGTGTGGTCATGGATTGGGTCAACTTTTGGATGTGACTTTTAAGATCCTTGAAAGATTGAGTGGTCTGTGTTTTGAAATCAGTGAAAGCCTGAGTGAAACTGTGGTTGTAGTTCATTTGGCTTTGCATGAACTAGTTCAGTGTGTCCTCTAAGTTCCTCTTTTGTGGTGGTTGGTATGGTGGGTATGTGGGAGGTCCTTGAGGTGGTGGGTGTGAACCTTGTTGTTGGTTCATGGGAGTTGGTTGTGTGTTCCTCCAACTGAAGTTCGGGTGATTCCGCCACCCTGGATTGTATGTTTTAGAGTTTGGGTTGGAGTAAAGCTTGTTGAAATTAGAGACAACATTTGTTTGCTCCAACAAAATCTCTTTGAATGCTGGAATTGTAGGACATTTCCTAGTAGGGTGTCCTGTCAGTGCACAAATCCCACGCACTTGTTCTGTGGAAGAGCTGACATCAACTTGATGAACCTTTTTCATCTCTAAAGCTTCAAGCTTTCGAGATAGGGTGGACATTTTTGCTCTTAGGTCATCATCCTCTTTTAAGACATACTTACCCCCCTTGGGAAGTAGATTGTTTGGTTCAACAATGGTAGGGGAGGCTGAGTCCCACATCTGAGAACTGTTAGATAAGGTATCAAAAAAATTGAATGCCTCCTCCGGACTCTTGCTCATAAACTCTCCTTGAGCCATCATTTCAACAAACTGACGCAGTCTAGTGGGCAAGGAGTCATAGAAAAATCCTACCAAGGTCCAATTCTCAAAAGCATGGTGTGGGCAAAACTGGAGTAGATCCTTGAATCTCTCCTAACTTTGGTAAAAGTTTTCTCCTTCTTTGACCGAAAAATTCATGATTTGCCTTTTCAATGCATTAGTGCGGTGTAGAGGAAATACTTTCTGAAAATTTTATTTTGTAATGCTCGCCAGTCAGGTATTGAAAGAGCTTTCAAAGAATTTAGCCATTGTTTAGCTTTATCCCTTAAGAAAAAAGGGAAAAGTTTCATCTTAGCCAGTTTAGAATTGTCTTGAAAAGTTCCACATACTTCCTCAAAATCTTTTATATGCATATATGAGTTTTCTGTCTCAACTCCATGAAACTGAGGGAGTAGTTCAACTGTCCCTATCTTTACAGTAAAGAGGGGTGCATCTTCAGGAAAAATAAAACAAGAGGGGACACTATTCCTTGTGGGATTTAAGTAATCCCTCAAACTTCAAATGTTAGGTACTTCCCTCTCTCTTACAGGAATTTCCTCTTGTCTCTCACCATTTGTCATTTTACTTTCACAAGAGTCTACTACTGATCAAGGTGAAAGTGGTTCCGATTGATTTACAAATCCAGAAGATTCAGCTGGCAAATTTAGATAGTGAGGAGCATTTTTAGACATAAAAATAATTACAACAACCTTATATACAGTAAAGCAAATTTATAAAAAAAAAATGAGGTGTTTTTACCTTTTACTATAAAACACCTTTTATGGTTCCCCGGCAACGGCGCTAAGAACTTGACTTGATCTGAAATGTATACACCCAAGTACAGGCGGTCAAGTTGTAGTAATAATCCGGTGAAGTCCGAAGTCAAATCCATAGGAAACTATGATTAATGTTTTGAAGTAAGAAATAATAGAGACCAAGTAACTTGGTAATTTCGAGTGTTTGAAGTGGTGGGGATTTCTTGAATAGAATAGAAGATTCTTTTCAAGAATTTTCTAGACATAATATAAGATTGTCAAAATCTAACAGCCACCTTTTAGCTCGAGGATCAGGACATGTAATAGAGTATCCGTTTTATTATATTTGTGCTTTATAACTCAATTAACTCCCGTGTCAACAGTAAGTTCATCAGAAAATAAAGATGGACTGTGAGAGTTAAGCACATGATTCTGATGCCTTTCTAGAAGTTTACAAGAATTGTTTGTGCCGAGACTTAACCCGTCTACAAAGAAGCAAGTGTTTCTACTAGGCATCCAACCATGCCATTAATGATCCATTATTTGAATAAAGCGTAATGATGGTGGGGATTGAAAGGTTGTCACGGAGAACTAGCCGGGGTACTTGCATTGAACTAAGTGATCTTTCTATGTAGGAGTCATTCATATCATAGATGGAGCCCTTGGTTATACAAAATACCTAAACTTTGCTAGGTACATTCAATCACCTAGTGAACAGGTGGAGTATAAAGCATTAAAGCATGAAGAAGTTGCACAAACATAACTTTCGGATAATCTTTACATATTCATCACCTCTTACTAAAGAGTGAATGAGGAACTACTCACTTTTCATGGCCTTGGCAAGCTAGAAAAGTGAGTGCTACTCATCCCTCTAAGTAGAGAAGCTACTAAGTAAAGCAAACTTAACAAAGAGCTTATCTTCAATGAAGAATAAGTGAATCACTTTCCAGCCTTCATGGCTTTGGTAAAGCTCTAGAAAAGTGGAAGAGTTTTACTCTTCTAAGAAAGAAGGATGCTCAAGCAATGGAAGTGAAACACATGAACAATAAAAGTAGAAGAAAGCTAGTTGCTTGTGGAGGGTTTCCACCACAACCAAAAGATGAACTACCTCTCTGGATACTTTGTGAATAAAAGCAAGTACAACTACAAGGGGAGTCTAAGCCTCCATCATGGTTGTCACAACATGAATGTAAAGACTTAGCATAAATAAATGGAAGACTTAAACTACAAGAAGAGTCTAAGCCTCCACCATGGTTGATATAAATGTAAAATGAAAACATAAATATAAAATGTTCAAGAACTAGATTACTAAAACACTCTTACTTTACAAGAACAAAGATTGCTCCCCCTTTTCTCTACAAGAGGAAGAATGTCTTTTAAGCTCCCAACATGGAGTATTTATAGGCAAGGAAGGGGAGAGGGTAGGAGAGAGGATGAATGAATAGTGTTTGTTGCCCATGGGAATCAACTATTCTGCAGGTAGTCTGCAGAAGAACATTTGAACGTGATCTGGCGTTCGAACGTGAAGTCTGTCTTTTCTTTAAGGACGTTCGAACATGAGATGTCATTCAAACTTTGTTTGTGTCTTTGCTTTAAGGACATTTGAACGCCAGATGGGTTCTGATTCCTTCCACTCAAGTGGCCTGTGGTTACTGACTTGGTCACTTCCACACGTCTTGAACAACCTTGACTTTACACTCAGCAACTTGGGCCTCAGTCATTGAAGACAACGTTCGAACGTTGTACTCAAGTACTTCTGGTTCTTCTTTCTTTACTACAACATGCCAGGTTTCAGTGGTGTAGTCTTCTCAGGATTTCAGAGGACATTCAAATGTGATTTGGCGTTCGAACGTGGTACTCAAGTACCTCAGCATTTTCCCTTTGTTGACTGCAACATGCCATGTCTCAGTAGCTGGTCTTGGCAAGGTTTTAGAGGACGCTCAAACGTAGGTTGACGGTTTAAATATTCTTGCTTTGTTTCAACCTTCTGCAATTTTGTTCCCTATTGTGCTGGTGTTACATTCAAGTGTGTTTTTTGTTGTTCTTGAGCCTTTGTTTACTTTTTGACCTAAAATGTCATTACTTAAGCTTCATCAAAGCACAATTAGTCCAAAAAGGCATAGTAAAAATTGTTAATTTTACGCATGAATCAAAGAGCACATTCCATTTCAAGACAAAGTCAATACACTACCTAAAGGCACCTAACCAAAACAAGCATAATGAGATTATTGAACAAATTTTGAATTTGAAAAATTGTTCCTTGAGTAAATGTAAGTTCCCTCGAAAATGGATTGTCACTAAAGCTCTCATGGGTCCTTACTCATCTCGACTATTCATGTCAAGCACTAAAATATGAATCCAATCTGTAGATTGCCAAAATTACACATTCAAGGTGTACTTAGGGTTGAGTTCAAAAGTAAACACATAAGTGATACTCACGCATTGGGTGAACTTCTATAATGTGCTCATGTGTTCAAAGTTCAACACAAAGATCAACATATCAACAACCTATGAAACTCTAAATAGGGGAATACAGATCAACATTGAGATATTTTTCACAAAAATTTTCAAAATTTTCACACAATAATTTGCAACTATTGTAAAAAAAAAATCTGTATGATATGTGAAAGGTGAATTTTCACCACAAAAATTGGTGTTATAAAAAAACAATTTCACAAACATTGGTGTATCATACAAATAGTGCACCTCACCCCTTAATTTCATTCATGCATTGTCCTCAATGCAACAAAAAAGATATGATATGTAATGAAGGACTGTAACAAAATGAGTAGGGTTAGAGAACACCTCGTACTTGATCTTTGACAAAAAACACCAATATCAACAACTTAAGAAAAACAAAACTATATGCAAAGATAAAGTAAGTAAACATAAACCGATAAAGTAAGTAAAGACAACTGTACACTAAAAACCATAAGAACAGTTAATCCTCCAACAAGTCCGAGTAAACTGAATCCACCAATTCATCCTTCACCACTGAACCTTCAAACCCCTTGAAGAATGGCTTAAGTATTTGGCCATTGAACTTGAATGTCTTGCCATCTTCAGGTTTTGTGACTTCTACAGCTCCATTGGGGTAGGCCATCTTAAAAAGATAAGGGCCATCCCAACGGGATCAGAGTTTCCCTAGAAAGATAGAGAGACAAGAATTGTATAAGACCACTGTTTGTTTGGGTACAAATGATTTCCTTACAATGGATTTATCATGAAAGATCTTATTCCTCTCTTTTGAAATTTTAGAGCTCTCATACGCATCCCTTCGAATCTCCTCCAATTTAGTCATTTCAAGCTTCTTATTCACGTCATTCATTCTCAAATTGAAGTTTAAAGTCTCTATGCCCCAATAGGCTTTGTGCTCCATTTCAAATTGCAAATGGCAAGCCTTGCCATAGATAAGCCAATAGGGAGACATAACTAGGATGGTTTTGTAGGCATCAAAACCATCTCTTTTCTATTTGGGTTCACCAGTTTTCTCTAGGATATTTTTTATCTCCCTATTGGCCAACTTGGATTGACCATTGGTCTGTGGGTGATATCCAATGAACACCTTGTGTGTGACGCCATACTTATGCATTAAAGATGCAAATGACCTATTACAGAAATGTGATCCACCATCTCTTATCATGGCATAAGGCATCCTGAACCTTGAAAAAATATTCTCTTTCAAGAATTTGACTATGACCCGGTAGTCATTGGTCTTGGTTGGGATAGCCTCCACCCATTTCGAGACGTAGTCCACTGCCAGCAGAATGTATAGGTAGCCAAACGACACGAGAAAGGGAACCATGAAGTTGATTCCCTAACAGTCAAATATCTTAATAACAAGTACAAGGAAGAGGGGTATCATGTCCCTTCGGGTCACACTACCCAATCTTTGGCACCTATTGCATTCCTTATAAAATGAAACATAATCTTTGTTTAATGAGGGCCAATAAAAACCTGACTATAGAATCTTTGCTAAAGTCTTCTTAGAAGAGAAGTAGCCACCGCACGCTTCCGAGTGGCAAATTACAAGGACATCCCATTGTTCATTTTTTGGTATGCATCTCCTCCTGACCTGCTTAGGGCAGTAGTTGAACAAGTACAGGTTGTCGAAGTAAATGTACTTCACATTCGCCATAAACCTTCATCTATCCTCTAGGCTCTAGTGCGATGGTATTTGTCCTATAGCAAGATAAGTACATATGTCAGCATACCAGGGACAAACAAAATGGATCGAAATTAAATGCTCGTCAGGAAAAGAGTTAGGGATAGGAATATTCTCATCGGCATGTTGCACCACAAGTTGGGACAAATAGTTTACTACCACGTTCTCCACTCTTTTCTTTTCTTTCATTGTCAAGTTGAACTCTTGGAGTAGGAGGATCTACCTGATGAGTCTTGATTTGGGATCCTGCTTAGACAAACGATACTTCAAAGCAGAGTGATCGGTATAGACTACTATTAGTGAACCAATGATGTAAGATCAAAATTTATCGAATGCAAATACTACCGCTAGTAACTTTTTTTCTATGGTGGTATAGTTCATTTGAGCTTCATTAAGAGTTTTGCTACCATAGTCTATTACATAAGGTCACTTGTCCTCACATTGACCGAGCACTATGCCGACCGCGTAATCATTCGCGTTGCACATAAGCTCAAATGGTGAGTCCCACTTGGGTGGTCGCATAATTGGAGGAGAAGTGAACATGCTTTTTAGCTTTTTAAACAATGTCTCACAATTATCCAACCACACAAATGGGACATCTTTTGAAAGCAAATTGGTCAAAGGTTGGGCCAATGCACTAAAATATTTAATAAAATGATGATGAAAGCCGAGGTTGAAAATTGCATCCACCTTTGATTTGTCTACTTCAATCCCCTTTACCAAAACGATATGCCCGAGAGCTATCCTTTACATCAGCATAAAGTGACATTTTTTCCCAATTGAGGACCAAGTTCTTCTCCTCACATCTCTCAAGAACTTTCTCCAAATTCTCCAAACATCCATCAAATGAATCCCTGAACGGAGAAGTCGTCCATAAAAACTTCCACAATCCTATCCACCATGTCACTAAAAATCCCCATCATGCAATGTTGAAAAGTCCCTAGGGCATTACACAACTCAAAAGGCATGCGTCAGTAGGCAAAGGTACCATAGGGGCAATTGAAGGTGGTCTTTTATTAATCCTCTAATGCGATCTCAATTTGATTGTAGCCAGAGTACCCATCCAAGAAATAATAGAACAAATGTTCATCTACTCTTTCCAATACTTGGTCGAGGAATGGCTAAGGGAAGTGATCCTTTCTTATGCAAGAGTTGAGCTTCCGATAGTCGTTACAAACTCTCCATTTGGTGATTACCCTAGTCGGAATCAACTTGTTATCCTCATTTGCTTCCACAATGGGACTCACCCATTTACTACCGACAATCGGGAAGATGATGCCCACATCAAGTAGTTTGGGTACCTACTCCCTCACCACATCCTTGATAATCGAATTCAACCTTCTTTGTGGTTGTTGGGATAGCTTGGAGTCTTCCTCAAGGTAGATGCGGTGTGTGCAAATGAGGGGGCTTATCCCCTTAATGTCGGCAATTGTCCAACCAATCACTCCCTTGTGCCTCCTCAACACTTTCAAGAGATCATCTTCTTGATTCACGTCCAAAGTTGAGCTTCTGACCATCGAGAAGGTTTTTTCATCCCCGAGGTATGCATACTTGAGATTGGATGGTAATGGTTTCAACTCCAAAATGGGATTTTATACGGTTGATGGAAATATCTTTTTCTCTTGATGTGGAAGCTTCTCAAATGTAGGGGTCCATTTTTCTACCCCATTCAAGCTCTTCGGTTCCTCTTGATGTTCAATCTCCTCTTCCCCAAACTCCAAGGTAATCCATAGCTCTAATTGATCCTCCACCAATGTGTCAATCCTATTTACTTCATGCATTTCCACATCATCCCCCAGTTGTTTGCTCAAATTAAAAACATTGAGGTCCATTGTCATGTTCCCGAATGCAAGCTTCATAAGACCATTCCTATAATTAATCACAACATTAGATGTAGCAAGAAAATGTCTACCCAATATGATGGAAATTTGTGATCAAGGGTTAGCAACCAGGTGGGTGTCAAATACAATAAAATCAATAGGAAAATAGAAATTGTCCACTTGGACTAAGACATCCTCCACTATTCCCCTTGGTGTTTTGACGCTTCAGTTTGCCAATTGAAGAGTGATTGGATTTGATTTCAACTCTTCAATTTGGAGTTGTTGGTACACCAAATAGGGGATGAGTTTGACACTAGCCCCTAAATTAAGAAATGCTTGCTCCACTCGGCAATTCCCTATTATGATGGCAATGTTAGGGCATTCGGGGTCTTTGAACTTTGGTGGTGTGTTTGTCCTCAAGATTGAGCTCACTTGCTCGGTGAGGAATGCCTTCTTGTGAACATTCAATTTCCTCTTCGTTGTGCACAAGTCTTTCAATATCTTGCCACATGACGGGATTTGCTTTATGGCATTGAGAGTGGGATGTTGATCTTAACCTGTTTGAACATCTCAATGATATAAGAATAGTTAGCCACCTTCATAGGTGGCTTCAAACGATTTGAAAAAGTGGCTGGAATGGGGGATGCATACATACTTTCATCAACATTTTTTTCTTTTTGACTCACCTCACCCCCCTCAGAGTCACCCTTAGTCTCTTTCTCTTTTTGGCACTGTGGATTTGGGTGACACTTTTGGCACTATGATTTTGTCTATTTGTTTGCTACTCCGAAGGGTGATGACCGCCTTGAGTTGCTCACAACTCTCTTTGGTGGGTTCAGATGACTCAATGACATGTTGGCCTTTAGGGTATTCTTGGGGTTGAGCGGGAAATTTTCCCTTCTCCTGTTGTGATGTCCCTATGGAATTGGTCAACTTCATGAGTTGAGTCCGAATGTTATTATAAGCCGAGGCATTTTAATTGTTTATGGAAGTTTGGATTTGGATGAACTGGTGTACCACATTCTCCAAATTTCTTTTCTTGGCAAGTTGGTAGGATTATGGGTTAGATGGTCCTTGTTGACCATAACTTTGTGGAGGTAAGTTTGGTGAGTACCCTTGCGGATTGGACTAGGGTTATTGAGAGTTAGACGCTTGACCTTGACCTTGCTATTAACTTTTCTTAGGAGGCATGGAAGGTGGATATGCACTAGACCCATGAGAAGTGGAATTCTTATTTCTCCAACTAAATTTTGGGTGATTACTCCAACCTGGATTGTAAGTGTTTGAGTGCAGGCAAAATGATTGTCTCTCTAATGTCCCAAAATCTCCCTCGGACAACATTACTATTTAAATCCATTCACATCATGAAAGCAACTAATAAGATCCATAAATAAAGAAAATTTTATTCATCATCCTTAATATATACAACATCATCCAAAGAATATGCCAAACCATGGCCATTACATCCAAAAGAATATGTCAAACTATGGTAATTATGCCCAAAGAATATGTCAAACTATTATCTCGTGGCCGAATAAGGAAAATATTAACATGAACATTATCTCAAAATGAATCTCCTAGTCTAGAACATAAAAAGAAAAAATATAGGCATCCCCCTCGAGATCCACGCTTCCATCCAATTGAACTTTCCAAACTACCTGCTCATTAACTCCGAGCACTTCCTCTAAAGCAAAATTTGAAAATAAATATTGTTTGTAGGGGGTGAGCACTAAGCACTCTAGAAAAATCCTCCCAAACTTGGACAAGGTTTTGAAATCATATAAAACAAGTCGGTCTCGTTTCACAAATATCATAAATAACGTTTGAAAGAAAACAGTAACAGTTCATCCAATCTCAAGTTTACGCAATATCAATATATAGAATGAAGAAGTAAAATCAATTTGCAACAACAAGCCATTTCCAAAGACAAACCATTTCCAACAAGTTCTTGTAATAAACCATTTCCACAACAACAAACAATAAACCACAATTTGTACCATTACCCACAATGTATCTCAGATATGATGTATGACATCGCATGAATAAATACATCAAAAATATTTTGGCCCACACACAACATCCAACTCTCACAAGGATACACAAATTTAGGATGAGCGTATACCGACGCATCGACAGTGACAAATCCAACCCAAGAATAATATACTAACCCTCAACCTCAATACCACGTGAGCGAATAGCGGTTTGGTCCTTGTAAGGCACCAACCCCACTATGAGTGATAGGGAACCTTCAAACCCACATGGAATAAGAAACGCATCTATCCACTCATGATACCCGGTCAATGGTCACCCATGTTCATCCAAACATCCACATAAGAGATACAATACCAACCAATTTCTCAAATCACAAGTAAATCAAACCCCCCAATTTCATAGGTATTTTCTTCAACATAACAAACTTAAGAAAATACATAAGAGATCATCAAAAGATATATTTTTTAGTGTTCAAACAAAGAACTAGAGTTTTGAAATCAACAATAAAGGAATATGAAGAAGAAAAATCCATATTTCTTAAAAAACTATGTTTTGACATCATGAACATGAATTTTCATGGCTATCAAATCATAACTTCCTTCAAAACATGGTAAGGTTTGCAAGAACATCAAGAAACAAGGATTCCATAACATATATCTAAGATTTAGAGTCAAAACATACATATATGTATACACCCTAACCTCAATGAACAAGAGTGAGAAGAAACTCCTACATTGCTTCCTTAGCTTTTGTGTGAAAACTAGAAGATTTGATGTTTCTCAACTTGAATCAACACTTAAATCTCTTGTTTCTCTCCTTATTTATCCCTCTCTAAGCCTTTCTATGGTTAGAAATGTTGAAATGGGGCTAATGGAGGTGTCCTTACGTATTTATTGGAGTCAAAATTGTCCACTGTGTGCGAATTTGAAAGTCAGAATTCGTAACTCACTTTCGAACGTCATTTGGCGTTTGAACATCAGTAGTGCAATTTCCTACTTCACGTTCGAACATCACTTTGTGTTCGAATGTTGGTTGCTCCCAATACTTTTGCATTTCCATTAGAGCTCTACAGACACCAAAGTACTGTGACGAACTATCGTTTGAACATCTCTTCACGTTCGAACGTCCTCCCATTTTTTTCTGAAACTTCCAGTGAGGTTTTGACCTATTTAGAGGACGATTTGGAAAACTTTCGTAATACTATTTTATAGCTCTAGAAGTATGTTATCTACTATCCAAATTTCAGATTAAACAGAAATCAGGATGAAACGTTATGGTGCAAATACCAGGGAGTGTCCAAAATCCTAAATCCCATAATTTTATCTAAAATGTGTTTGAACTCTGGAATACTTCCTAACTTGCATTACATACCCTATTATCTCGCCTAACATTGTTATTTCCGCTATTACAATCTATTTTGTTCATGCGTACATCATTACATATATTAGCATTTTAAAAAAAAACATAATTATGTTACTATATAACGATAAGAATGTGGGGGTTTACAATCCACCCCTTTAAAAAAAGTTTCGTCCTCAAAACTTACCTTAAGTAGAGAACAAATGAGGGTAATTCTCTCGTATATCCAGTTTTGGTTTCCAGGTTTCTTTCTCCACCCCATGATGTTGCCACAAGACTTTCACTAGTTAGATGACTTTATAGTGAAGCACCTTCTCCTTGGTATCGAGAATCTTCATCGGTTGTTCTTTATATGTGAGTCCATGTTGAATTTCTAATCCCTCCAAATCCACGACATGTGTTCTATCCGATTGACACTTTCTTAACATTGAAACATGGAATACGCTATGTACCCCTGACAAATAGGCTGGTAACCAAAGTTGATACGCCACTTTGCCCACCACTTCGATCACTTCAAATGGTTTGGTATTCCTTGGTGCTAATTTCCCCTTCTTGCCAATCTAAACATTCCATTTTTGGGTGACACCTTGAGGAACACATAGTCCCCCTCTTAGAATTCCAAGGGTCTTCTTTTTCTTTTATCCGCATTGCTTTTCTATCTACTTTGTGTCATGCGTAGTCTTTCCCTAATTAGTTAAATTTTCTCAGTAGTCTCCCGAATAATTTCTAGCCCAAACAAGTTATTCTCTCCAGCTTCTAACCAACAAGTCGAGGACCTACATGGTCTCCCATACAATGTCTCATAAGGTGTCATGCCAATGCTAGATTGAAAACTATTGTTATATGCAAATTCCACCAACGAAAAATGATCACTCCAACTTCCCTTGAAGTCCAACACACAAGCTCGTAACACGTCTTCTAAAATTTGTATCACCCTCTCGGATTGGCCATCCGTTTGAGGATGAAAGGTAGTGCTAAAGTGCAACTCTGTCCCCATAGCTAGTTGTAGACTTCGCCAAAATTGCGCCAAAAAATGAGAATCACGATCCGACACAATAGATAGTGGAACTCCATGTAATCTAACAATCTCATGAATATAAAGCTTGCTCAAGGTCTCTAATGTGTCAGTGGTCTTCATACTCAAGAAATTAGTGGACTTGGTGAGTCTATCTACAATGATCCATATGGCATTATGTTCTTGTGACATCCGTGGTAAACCAAACACGAAATCCATGGTGATGTGATTCCACTTCCACTCTAGGATCGGTAAGGACAGTAGTAATCCTCCGGGTTTTTGACACTCCACCTTCACCTGTTGACACACCACCCACTTTACAACATACTTAGCCACATCTTGTTCCATCCTTTTCCACCAATATTAACGCATCATGTCTCTATACATCTTAGTACTACCCCGATGTATGGAGAATTTTGAATGATGACACTCACCCAACACTTCTTCCCTTACTTGGTCATTGTTTAGTACACATAGTCTTCCCCAAAATTGTAACTCATCATTATGTATTGACCAGTTCTCAATCATCTCATTCCTCTCCAATCTACCTCGGATAGTGCTCAACTCTGTATGTAATCATTGCAACTCCACAATCTTTTGTTGGACAATTGGTTGAGCCACAAGATTAAATAAGCATGGTCGGTCCTCCTGCCTATCCACTAATAGAATAAATTCCTTCAAAGCATCAATCATCTTCCACCTATTAATAGCAAGAACATTAATATCACCCCGAGGCCTTCTGCTAAGTGCATTTGCTACTACATTAGCCTTCCCTGGATGGTAGCTGAGTGTGAAGTCGTAATCTTCTAGATATTTAATCCACCTTCTTTGTCGAAGATTCAAGTCTTTCTATGTGAATATATACTTGAGGCTCTTATGATCAGAAAACACTTGAAAATTTTTTCCATACAGGTAACACCTCCACAACTTAAGAGAAAAGACCAAAGGAGCAAGCTCCAAGTTGTGAGTGGGATAGTTCTGCTCATGAATCTTTAGTTGTCTCGAGCCATAAGCAACTACCTTACCTCCCTGCATTAGCACACATCCTAAGCCTCATAATGGAGCATCTATGTAAACATCATATTTTTTCCCCACTACTCAGAATAATGAGAATAGGAGCGGTTGTCAACCTCTCCTTCAAGGTGCGAAAGGCTAGTTCGCACTCTTGAGTCCACAATAATTTTTCTCCCTGTTTCTTTAGACGAGTCATTGGCATCATTATTTTTGAGAAACATTCCACAAACCTCTAGTAATAGCCTGCTAATCCTAGAAACCTATGTACTTCAATCACATTCCTCGGTGGTTCCCATTTCATCACGGCTTCAATCTTTGTGGGGTCAACAACTACACCATGTTCTGCACAACATAGCCAAGGAATTTCACTTCCTTCATCCAAAACTCACATTTACTCATCTTAACATATAACTTATGCTCTCTCAATGTCTGTAGCACTACCGAAAGATGGTGTTCATGTTTCCCTTATGTCTGTGAATAGATTAATATGTCATCAATAAACACACTGACAAACTGATCTAGACACGACCAAAATACCCTGTGCATCAAATCCATTAAGGCTGTAGGAGCATTAGTCGGTCCAAATGGCATTATCGTATATTCAAAATGACCATACTAGGTACGAAAAGCTATCTTAGGAATATCCTCCTCCTTGATCCGCAGTTGATGGTATCCTGTGCGAAGATCAATTTTGGAGTAATACTTAGAACCCCTCAGTTGATTGAATAAATCATCAATTCCTGACAATGGATGTTTATTCTTTACTGTCACTTAGTTCAACCTTCAGCAGTCCATGCATAACCGAAGTGTTTCATTATGTTTCTTCACAAAGAGGACCAGGGCTCCACAAAGTGAAGTGCTTAAACAGATAAACCCAATAGCCAATAGTCGGTCCAACTACTTTCTTAGCTCCTTTAACTCCAAAGGTGCCATCCTATAAGGAGCAATGGATATGGGTTCAGTTCCCAGATATAGATCAATCGTAAACTCAATCTCTTTCTACGGGGGTAACCTAGGTAGTTCATATGAGAAGACATCCAGAAACATTGATACTATCAATACCACGTCCGATTGGGATTTATCACAATCATCATCCATTACGCTGGCCAAGAAACTCAAATTGATCCCCGTCTTAGCTTTCAAGAATCTACTACCCGTAGTAGAAAATGGGTGGGAAGAATTCTGATCATTGATGAAATTGAAAACTACCCCACCTGGTAATTGAAATGAAATTTGCTTATGAAAATAATCCATTACCACACGGAAAGTGGACACAAGTTCATCCCAAATATTATGTCATATCCCTTCATGTCTAATGCAACCAAATCTACAATTAATTCTTGCTCCCCAATTCGAAGCACACAACCTTTACACACCCTTCTAGTATCCAACCATTATGCCATGTGCATGTTAATACTCAAGGCATGTTTTAGCTTCTCAAAGTCCAATCCCAAATTAAGAGCATATGTAGTACGTATGAATGAATGAGTAGCCCCGGGGTCAACCTTTACACTCTCCCTTGATTAGCACTGTCGGGTGTTATAGCTCCTAAGAGCCTCTGATGTAGTGGCTTCGGTAGTTGTGGCTTATGTGCATTAACCTATCTAGCCATTGTGGTATTCTTTTGGGGTGGAAAGATAGGACAATGATTCTGAATATGCCCCAAATGTCCACATGCAAAATAGGCTCATGGGTCCACTGCTATCCTCTTTGGTAAGCCTCCAAGTCCTCGAGCTGTTTGAAGTCTCTACCCAACCATCTGGTCTGGGCAATGTAATGGTGCCACCCACTGCACTCCACTACTGCAAGCACCAGTCCAGATTAGACCTTCCCTCGCAAAGTTCTGTCGCCGTTGGGTGTCATTAGTGTCTCTCTCCACTAGTGCAGCTCTGTCAACAAGATCCCCATAGTCCCAAATCTTGTAAGCCACGAGCTTCTCCCTGATAGCAAGCCTCAAGGCTTGCTCAAAGTGTTTGGCCCTCCTGGCACTGATAGATATGAACTCCATGGCATAACGAGATAGCTCATCAAACTTTCTCTCACAATCCGCCACCATCATGCTACCCTATCGTAGAGTGAGAAATCTACACTCATCTTCTCCCTGACTGATTCAGGAAAATACTTGTCTTAGAAGATCTAATCAAACTCTTCCTAGGTAAGAGCATCGGTGTTCCTCCTTCTCTTCACCGAGTCCCACCAATGATCTGCCTCCCCCTCTAGCAAATATGCAACTAGGTCGACCCCTAAATCCTTAGCTACTACCATGCCATCACACATTTTCTTCACCCGATGAATCCATTTATCTGAATCCAAGGGGTGAGAGCTTCCTTGAAAAGTAGGTGGGCGTTGCCGCAAAAATTATTAAAGAACTACCATCCTTCGATTTTTGACCCCGTTGCCCGGTACATGAGCTAATGGATGAACCTCCTATTGTGGTTTTTGTTTCCATTATAGTGTTACACTAGAGTGGTTAGCTTTCTTAAGCATTGGTATATGCCATTCATGGCATCTATAGGTTGTGCTGGTGGTGGGTTTGCATGGCCACCACATTCCCATTCACGTCCACGTCTACTGTTCATCCTGCATATCAATTCACAATTTAGTTTCCTTGATGCACAAGACATCCTAACTATCACTTTAATCTAAAGCATAACGCTTGTATAAAATTTAAATCAACAATTTTCTTCAACCTAATCCTACCTCTCTATTGTGAATTCATAACCTACAACTCCCATGTAAGACCTAATTCCTAGGCTCTGATACAAAACCTGTAACACCCCCAAAATCTCCCTTGGACGGTAGTACTATTTAAATTCATTCACATCATGAGAGCAACTAATAAGATCCATAAATAAAGAAAATTTTATTCATCATCCATGATATCTACAACATCATCCAAAAGAATATGCCAAACCATGGCCATAACATCCAAAAGAATGTGTCAAACTATGGAAATTACGCCCAAAAGAATATGCCAAACTATTATCTCGAAGCGGAGCAAGGAAAATATTAACATGAACATTATCTCAAAATGAATCTCCTAGTCTAGAACATAAAAAAAAATAATTGTAAACATCCCCCTCGAGATCCACGCTTCCATCCAATTGAGCTTCCCAAGCCACCTGCTCATCAACTTTGAGCTTTTCCTCTAAAGCAAAATCTGAAAATAAATATTGTTTGTAGGGGGTGAGCACTAAGCTCTATAGGAAAATCCTCCCAAACTTGGACAAGGTTTTGAAAACATATAAAAGAAGTCGGTCTCGTTTCACAAATATCATATATAACTTTTGGAAAAAACAATAATGATAGTTCATCCAATCTGAAGTTTACATAGTATCAACATATAGAATGAAGAAGAAAAATCAATTCACAACAACAAGCCATTTCAAACCACAAACCATTTTCCAACAAGTTCTTATAATAAACCATTTCCATAATAATAAACAATAACCCACAATTTGTACCATTACCTACAATGTATTTCAGGTATGATTTATGACATCGCATGAATAAACACATCGAGAATATCCTGGCCCACACACACATCCAATCCTTGCAAGGATATACAATTTTAGGAAGGGCGTATATCGACGCATTGGCAGTGGAGAATCTAACCCAAGAATAGTATAATAACCCTCAGTTTTGATACCACATGAGCGAATAGTGGTTTGGTCTTTGCAAGGCACCAACCCCACTATAAGTGGTAAGGAACCTACAAGCCCACACGGAGTAAGAAATACATCTACCCACTCTACGATACCGGGTCAACGGTCACCCATGTTCATCCCACCATCCACACAAGAGATACAATATCAACTAATTTCTCAAATCACAAGTAAATCAAAAAACCCCAATTTCATAGGTATTTTCTTTAACATAACAACTCAATAAAATAAGCAAGACATCATCAAAAACATATAATTTTAGTGTTCAAACAAAGCACTAGAATTTTGAAATCAAGAATAAAGGAATATGAAGAAGAAAAATCCATATTTCTCAAAAAACTAGGTTTTGATATCAAGAACATGAATTTTCATGGCTATCAAACCATAACTTCCTTCAAAACATGGTAAGGTTTGCAAGAACATCTAGAAACAAGGATTCCATAACATATATCTATGATTTAGAGACAAAACATATATATATATACACCCTAACCTCAATGAACAAGAGTGAGAAACCTTGCTTCCTTAGCTTTTGTGTGAGAACTGGAAGATTTGATCTTTCCCAACTTGAATCAACACTTTAATCTCTTGTTTTTCTCTTATTTCTTCCATTCTAAGACTTGCTAGGGTTATAAATGTGGAAATGCAACTAATGGAGGTGTCCTTATGTATTTATAGGATGCGAAATAGTCCTCTGTGCGCAAATCTAAAAGTCAGAATTTGTAACCCACGTTCGAACGTCATTTGGCATTCAAACGTCAGTAGTGCAATTTCCTGCTTCACGTTCAAATGTCACTTTGGCGTTTGAACGTTGGTACTATGACGAACTGTCGTTCGAACGTCTCTTCACATTCGAACGTCCTCCCAATTTTGTTGAAACTTTCAGTGAAGTTTTGACCTCCTTAGAGGTTGATTTGAAAATTTTTCATGAAACACTATTCTATAGCTCTGAAAGTCTATTATCAACTGTCCAGAGTTTAGATCAAATGGATATCAGTGTGAAAAGGTATGGTGCAAACACCAGGAAGTGTTCAAAATCCTAAATTTTCAAATTTTATCTAAATTGTGTTTGAACTCCAGAATACTTCCTAACTTCCACTACATATCCTATTACCTCACCTAACATTTTTATTTCTACTCTTACAATCTACTTAGTTCATGCGTACATCATTACATGCATTATCATTTCAAAAAAAAAAACATAATTATGTTACTATATAACCATAAGAATGTGGGGGTATACAGCCTCGTTTGGTTAAAGGCATTGATTTGCTCATGGTATACTTCCTTAAGCACGGGCATGTTAGGGCACTCTGATATGGAATGCTGCACACTCTCACAAATTGAGCATAACTCCTCGGTCTTTACAATGTTGGACACCTCATGTCTCCTATTGACCTAAAGACTCTCCACTTTCCTAGACAACTTGGAAATTTTGGAAAGCAAGTCCCCTCGGTCCCTCAAATCATACATCCCTCCCCATGTGATTGATTACTACCCAAAGAAGGCCTCGGTACATCATTAGGGTCCTTAATATCCCAAGATTGTACATTTTGTGCCAATGTACTAAAGTAGTCTAGGGCCTCATCAGGGTCATTGTTTAAGAACTCCCTATTACACAACATGTCAATAAATTGTCAATGGCCCGGTGTAATCCCTTCATAGAAGAAGCTCACTAATTGCCATTATTCAAAACCATGAATAATTTCAAGCGAGCTATGTTTTCTACAGATGGATTTGTGAGGAAGGTCGCAACTATATTCTCAAACTCTTTAATATGCAAGTAAGGATTCTCTCTTTTAATTCCGTGGAATGTAGAAAGTAGTTGCAACATTCCTAGCTTGATTAGAAAGGCATGAGTTTGGATTGGTATGAGAATACATGAGGGAGTAGATCTACGAGTGGGTTAAAGGTAATCCATCATTGACCTCATCATATGATCAATTCAGATATTATTCCCTTCATTCCTAGGAGGAAATGCATTCTAGGGTTTTGAATTCTAGGGTCTTGCCATCCACCTCCCCCTAGGACATTCACATTGGCACCTAAATCCTTAAAGTTGTCACTGGTATCCTCGAGTGGGTCTTGGTCAACATTCATGTTGTGGCCTAAGGGTTGTCTAACCAATCAATTTTGGTCATCCCATCCCCACATATAAAACAATATCTACAAATGAAAAGACAAGTGAAAAACCGTATATACAATGAGTAACATACCTCAGCCCGTGATGAAAATCATGGGGCCTACCTCTGTTATTCGAAAATCACCTTCTAAATTCAACGTTTTACCTTCCCCGACAATGACACCAAAAATGCTTGATGTTATTCATTGTATGCCCTAATCTCTAAATATCACCCGATCATGTGTATGGCTTATACGGATAGTTGAGTGTCACTCTCCCTCGGAATGATGCAAGAAATGGGGTAAATGTGTGTGTGGGTTGATACTATGTGTGTGTGTGTACAAAACTGATGTCCAAGCATAGAGAGACTTTTGCGGGTCATGTTTTACTTGGAATTAGTATTTCAAGGTCGTATCCTCAAGGAAGGAAGAGAATTATGTTGAGGGTGGTTTTGTGAATAATGCAAAGTGTAAAATCTTTTGAATTTGTGTTTTGGAGAGGGAAAATTAGTTCAAGAAATGTAATGGAAACAAGTGTTGGATAATCCGAAGAGGCCCTTCCAATGGAAATGCCAAATTAACTCAAGACATTACTCCAACGGTGCCTAGATGGTCGATTAATTCATATGAAGTGAGGGACTAAAATGGAGGTGAGGATTCAAGCATACCCTGTGACAAATCTACGGTGTATCAAGAACTCACAACCACGTCCACAATCAACTTAGTCAAACCAAATCATCGTACACCAGGAGGATGAATGAGAAAGAGTTGATTTAGCATACCCAAGAGGAATTCTCCCTTGGATTTGCCAACTTAAAATTCTCCCTTGGATTAGCAAGAACATAAATGAAGTAAAGAGACATTGTGAAGAAATGAAGATTGGAACTTGGATTGATACAAGAAAGCTTAAACAATGAAGAAATGCATNTCATCAGGGTCATTGTTTAAGAACTCCCTATTACACAACATGTCAATAAATTGTCAATGGCCCGGTGTAATCCCTTCATAGAAGAAGCTCACTAATTGCCATTATTCAAAACCATGAATAATTTCAAGCGAGCTATGTTTTCTACAGATGGATTTGTGAGGAAGGTCGCAACTATATTCTCAAACTCTTTAATATGCAAGTAAGGATTCTCTCTTTTAATTCCGTGGAATGTAGAAAGTAGTTGCAACATTCCTAGCTTGATTAGAAAGGCATGAGTTTGGATTGGTATGAGAATACATGAGGGAGTAGATCTACGAGTGGGTTAAAGGTAATCCATCATTGACCTCATCATATGATCAATTCAGATATTATTCCCTTCATTCCTAGGAGGAAATGCATTCTAGGGTTTTGAATTCTAGGGTCTTGCCATCCACCTCCCCCTAGGACATTCACATTGGCACCTAAATCCTTAAAGTTGTCACTGGTATCCTCGAGTGGGTCTTGGTCAACATTCATGTTGTGGCCTAAGGGTTGTCTAACCAATCAATTTTGGTCATCCCATCCCCACATATAAAACAATATCTACAAATGAAAAGACAAGTGAAAAACCGTATATACAATGAGTAACATACCTCAGCCCGTGATGAAAATCATGGGGCCTACCTCTGTTATTCGAAAATCACCTTCTAAATTCAACGTTTTACCTTCCCCGACAATGACACCAAAAATGCTTGATGTTATTCATTGTATGCCCTAATCTCTAAATATCACCCGATCATGTGTATGGCTTATACGGATAGTTGAGTGTCACTCTCCCTCGGAATGATGCAAGAAATGGGGTAAATGTGTGTGTGGGTTGATACTATGTGTGTGTGTGTACAAAACTGATGTCCAAGCATAGAGAGACTTTTGCGGGTCATGTTTTACTTGGAATTAGTATTTCAAGGTCGTATCCTCAAGGAAGGAAGAGAATTATGTTGAGGGTGGTTTTGTGAATAATGCAAAGTGTAAAATCTTTTGAATTTGTGTTTTGGAGAGGGAAAATTAGTTCAAGAAATGTAATGGAAACAAGTGTTGGATAATCCGAAGAGGCCCTTCCAATGGAAATGCCAAATTAACTCAAGACATTACTCCAACGGTGCCTAGATGGTCGATTAATTCATATGAAGTGAGGGACTAAAATGGAGGTGAGGATTCAAGCATACCCTGTGACAAATCTACGGTGTATCAAGAACTCACAACCACGTCCACAATCAACTTAGTCAAACCAAATCATCGTACACCAGGAGGATGAATGAGAAAGAGTTGATTTAGCATACCCAAGAGGAATTCTCCCTTGGATTTGCCAACTTAAAATTCTCCCTTGGATTAGCAAGAACATAAATGAAGTAAAGAGACATTGTGAAGAAATGAAGATTGGAACTTGGATTGATACAAGAAAGCTTAAACAATGAAGAAATGCATTTAATACCCATTTTAAAAGCTTGAAATGAAGAAAACTCAATACAACAATGGTAGAATCCAAAATGTGTGACTAAACTTGCAATTCACTTGCAATAAATGACATGAATGATAATAAATAAAGCTTACAATAGTCTTACAAAAGATTACAAGTGAAATGGATGAAGAAAATGCAAAAATCTAACCTTTCTGTCTCTAAAACTATCTCTTCTTCCTTGAGCTTCCCTCTCTACAATGCTCTACATCCTGAATAATGTCCAATAAAGCTTACAAATTCGTCCATGGAGATCTCCCATCCATAAGAGGCTAAAGTGATGGCTTGGACAGGCTAGGACAGCCTACCTAGTAACTCTCCAAGCTTCCTTCTTCTGTCTCCTCCTCATTAATACTTGAGCCTTCAAAGTCCAAGCCTAGGGTTAGGGAGACATATATGTGTGTAAGGGATGTCAGGGGACAAGTGGGACACTTTTAGGTGGGACCCTCATATGGCAGAGCTTGAGTTATAGAATGTGGCATTTTTAGCAAAACCTAGGGGTAGGTCAATGGCAAAACTTACTAGTAGGTTTTACTCCAGTAGCCAAAAATTTTTGGTAGTTTTTCGGTAGAACCAACTTCAGTAGCCAAAACCTACCGATATTTTTATGACAAACCTACCAGTAGGTTTTTCCTTGTTTTACTCAATTCTTGGTCTTTTCACCATCTATGCCATCGTCTAGCCCCTCCCTCATCTCCATTGACTTTGAGCGCTACGATAAGGACTTAACATGCACCATTTAATCTCTTTACTTGCAAACACACTGAAACTTCATTAATAGCTCAAAACATTATAATTCCTCACATTTTCACCACAAAAAGCAAGTATAAAATGGATGC
This sequence comes from Ilex paraguariensis, assembly GCA_963454935.2. Taxonomy (NCBI): domain Eukaryota; kingdom Viridiplantae; phylum Streptophyta; class Magnoliopsida; order Aquifoliales; family Aquifoliaceae; genus Ilex; species Ilex paraguariensis. Next base: position 3,549,240 of record CAUOFW020003946.1, read on the forward strand.
AAATATATGCAATATTTTGTGCTAATAAGAGGTTGAGACGTTGGAAGAGTCATTACATGTGAGTTCTCTTCTAGGAGCTAGGGTATGCATTGATCAGATATATCAGGGTTATAAGCTAGAGATCTTGGGGATTCTACTCACCATGCACCTTAGAGTCATGAGCATGTCAAAGTTTGATGTTATCCTTGGGATGGATTGGTTTACAACACAACGATTCATCATTGATTGTGATCGAAATAGGGTCACTGCCCACACACTAGAGGGTGTTTGTTTCAAGTTTCAGGGGGAGAAACATAATGTTTTACCCTAACTAGTGTATGATTCTCGTTGGCACAACTAATTGATGAGCTAGCTTGCAAGCCTTACCATAAAGGATGAGGCAAGACAGGAGTTGGGTCTACCTCGGGTGGTTTGTGAGTATGAGAACATCCTTTTGAATGAACTACCAGGATTACCTCCATATGGAGATGTAGACTTCACCATTGAATTGTACTCCGATACATCCCCCTATTTCTATAACTCGTGTTCCAATTGTAATAATTGATGGACAGGGATTTCATTAGACCGAGTACCTCACCTTGGGGTGCTCTAGTGTTGTTTTCCAAGAAGAAGGACAACACCCTTCAGCTATGTATAGACTACCGACATTTTAATTGGGTTACTATTAAGAATAGATATCCTCTTTCAGGGATTGATTACTTGTTTGATCAATTGAAAAGGGTGTGGGTCTACTCCGAGATAGATCTACGCATGGGTTACCATCAGTTAAGGATTAGGGAGACAGATATCCCTAACACGACGTTTAGGATGCGGAATGGGCATTTTGAATTCACTATGATGTCTTTCGGTATGATGAATGCCCTAGTGGCATTCATGGATCTCTTGCATAGGGTGTTCCAACCCTACCTAGATCAGTTTTTTGCAGTCTTTGTTGATGACATCCCGATCTACTCCAAGTCTGAGGAAGAGCGTAAGGGTCACTTAAGGGTTGTTCTCAAGATCTTAAGAGACCATCAGTTGTATGCCAAGTTTAGTAAGTGTGAATTTTGATTGGCAAATGTAAAATTTTTGTGACATGGGGTGTCGACTTTCGGGTGTTTTCATGGACCTAGAAAAGGTTAAGGCAATTATGAGTTGGGAGAGGCCAAAGTAGGTCTTCAAGATACATAATTTCTTGGGATTGGTGGGTATGGTTGGAGGTTCATTGAGGACTTCTCCCGACTAGCTGCACCAATGATAAGGTTGACCCGGAAGGAGGTCAATTTTCAGTGGTATGGCTCAGGTGAGAGGGCATTCCAAGAGTTGAAGAAGAGGCTTACTTCCGCTCCTATTTTGATAGTTTCAGAAAAGGAACAGAGGTATATAGTTTATAATGATGCCTCCAAGGATGGACTTGGATGTGTTTTCATGCAGTCCGGGAGGGTAGTGACTTATGGTTCTTGACAGTTAAAGAACCATTAGTAGAACTACCCCACGTACAACATGGAGTTGGCGACCATTGTGTTTGCCTTAAAGGCTTGGCAACACTATTTGTATGGTGAGCAATCTAAGGTACTTTCGGACCACAGGAGTCTTAAATAAATCTTTACTCAGCAAGACCTCAATATGAGGTGGCGTAGGTGGATGGAGCACTTGGAGGATTATGACGTCACCTTGCATTATCAACCTAGTAAGGCAAACGTGGTGGCTGATGCACTCAGCTAAAAGTCACAGGGAGTTTTGGTTAGTGTAGCTTCTCGGGAGTGGCAGATGTTCAAGACTGTTGGACAATTTGGATTGCACTATAGAGATTAGACTAAGGGCACTTTAGGGAATTTGGTGGCTATGCGTTCCCTACTGACCAGATTGATGAGTCCAAGGGATAAGACACAAAGATATTGTCCATCAGGGACCAAGTACAATTGGGTACAATTGACGAGGGTTGGGCCATTCATATGGGTGGTAGTCTTGAGTTCAAGGGAAGGGTTGTGGTTCCCCAGTTTGTGGATCTGAGAGAGGAGATCTTTAGGGAGTTTCATTGCTCCCATTTTACTGTGCATCCTAGTGGCACAAAAATGTATCGTGATCTTCGTTGCCAATACTATTGGAGTGGGATGAAAAGGCATATTGGAGATTTCGTTAATTGATGTCTCATGTGTCACCAAGTCAAAGCTAAGTACCAGAAACCAGCAAGGTTGCTCCAGCCTTTGGAGGTGGTTGAGTGGAAGTGGGAGAACGTTAAGATGGATTTTGTGACCCACTTGCCATGAACATCGTAGAGGCATGACGCGGTGTGGGTGATAGTGGATCGGCTTATGAAATTGACACACTTTTTGGCACTGCGGATGACTTTCACTCTAGAGGAATTCTACGGGCTGTACATACAGAAGATATAGGGTGCCTGTATCTATAGCATCAGATCGGGATCCTAGGTACGCGACCTTTTTTTGGAAGAGTTTTTAGTGGGCTATGGGGACATAGTTGATGATGAGCACAACTTTTCATGTCCAAATAAATGATCAGTCAGATAGGACCATCCAGACTTTAAATGACATGCTACAGTCATGCGTCCTTGATCTCAAGAGTAGCTAGGAAGATCACTTACCCTTAGTGAAGTTCGCCTACAACAACAATTATCAGGCGAGCATACAGATGACATCCTATAAGGCACTTTATAAAAGGTTGTGTCGTTCTCTGGTTTGTTGGATGGAGGTTGGAGAGAGACCCTCTACGAGTCCGAATTTTGTTGGAGACACCTCAGAGAAGTTGGACTTGATATGGAAGCATCTTCTTATGGCATAAAGTAGACATAAGTGCTACACCGAAAGACGGTGGCGACCTCTAGAGTATGGGGTTAGAGATCACGTCTTCTTGAAGGTGATACCTAAGAGGGGAGTGGTTAGATTTCAAAAAGTGAGGAATATTATCGAGGTATATCGGGCCTTTCGAGATAATTGAGAAGGTTGGTACAGTTGCTTACCGGTTAGCATTACCACCAAATTTATTAGGTGTTCATAGAGTATTCCTTGTCTCCATGCTCCGTAAGACACTTCAGATCTGACACATGTAGTGGATTAGGATGAGTTGATTGTTGCTACGGATGAGACCTTCGAGCAGGGACTGATGCATACCATGGATAACCGATAGCAAGCTTTGCGAGGCAAGACCATGAGGTAAGTGAAGGTGTTGTGGCAGCACCGGTGTTTGGAATAGGCGACATGGGAGCGTAAGGAGACCATACGTACTAGTAATCTGTTCTTATTTGAGGATAGAGGTACATTCTTGAAGTCATATGTGTTATATGACTTTTGCATATACATGTGGTTAATTGTGCATGTGTGTGTAAATTTTGAGATGAAGTTTCTTTTAAGGGGGAAAAAATGTAAAATCAGAGAAAATTTAAATTTTTGTGAAAAATGGTAAAACGGTAATTAACCACTACGATATAGGTTGAAAACATAAATTTAAAATTCAAAAATAAATTTAAATATCGAGATCTAAAATTAAATTTTGAAAATTAGAAAATAATTTAAAGCTACTTCAAATAAAAAATTTTTGGACTAGCTGATTTCATTGGAAGAGGAAGAGAGGAAAAATAGATAATTCTCCAACATATCTCTAGCCAAGAATCAACTCAAGCCAAGAATCAAAGTTCATCTACGCGACCGGGGCTACGCCTACGTACCAAAAAGCATGGATTTTGACGAAGCTCAAAAGACGGGATTTGGGAAAATCAGGGGCTAAGGCTTGATTTGGGTTCTTGAAGGCTTCTTCTACCCCTTGTTTTACACTTCAAGAGGTAGGGTTCTTTTTCTAATTAGGTTTATTTTCAACCTAGGGTTCTATATGATATGAGTAGTATGCATTGAGATGAATTCTCTTGTTTGATGTACTCCTAGTGTAACTAGAGTATGGGAAATGGGTGTAGAAATATGCTAAACAAATCTTGCATAAGTTGGATTTGTAGAATTTACTTGTTTGGTAAATTCTTGAGAAATGTGATAAATTGGGTAAGATTTGTGTGTTACATGATTGTATGTCTATTGGGTGTTTGATAAAATGTCTATGTTGATGTAGCATGTTGGTTCCATTGAAAATTTTATAACATGCTTGATGTAAATGTGGATTGTAATTATCTGCCTTTGAGATAATTAAAATTTTGGGAATATGATGATGTTGGAATGTAATTATATGCTTTATGTTAGAGATTACATTAAGGAATTGAAAATGTTCATATTGTGCACACGGCATGTTGAACATTGTATAACACATACCTATGGTAGTTGAAATATAGAAAAATGGGTATTGAGAAGGGTTAAAAACATTATAGCATGAATTGGGTATTTATAAATTACTTGTTTGGGATTTCTTGTGAAATGTATTGACTAGGCATGCTAAGTATTTCCATTTATGCCTTGAAGGTGTTTAATGAAATTCCTATGTGGATTAAGTGTGTTATTCGCATTGATTTTGTTATGACATGCTTGGGAGTTGATGTTGGTATATGCATATGATGAATTGACATTGAGGTTGTTAATGGTGCTTATATGCTTATGATGTAATTTACCATGGAGTATGTTGATTGGATATTGATATGTTCATATAGTGATCATGGGATATTGAACATGGTTGAAAATTACAATTGGACATTTACATTTGCATATGCACGGGAAACATCACATTCGTGGGCATTTGACATGAGTGTGGGTGTGTGTGTGCATATTTTTAAATCAATCACAATTCTTGTTGGTTAAGGCATGGACTCGAAAAGGTAGAACCTAGGTCTAGTTGAGTTGCATGGTTGGATACAAACTTGTTTCGGATATAGCAAGAAGGGATAGATACTCCCTCAGGTGCAAGACCCAGTTATTGGTTTATAAACTTCCAACAGTGCAAGTCCAAAAAAGTGTAACGATGTATGGAACTGGCAGTGAGATTACAAAATACGAATACCCAACAAAGACACATGGTTTGTTTTTAAAAAAGTTCATTGGATGTGTAACATCAATTGCGAGGGCTTGGAATGCCTGAATTCATACACATGACATTGCATGGGTTATGGGAGCTAGTAAAGGCTTGGGTTGAGTTGCATGTGTGAGTCTCATCTTATATCAAGCACATCATCCACCAACAATGGTGTTTGATCAAACCAAGCACAGATAGCCACACTCATGCCAATGCCCACAAATGTGATGAAACCAATGCATATGCAATGTAGANAGTTTCTTTTAAGGGGGAAAAAATGTAAAATCAGAGAAAATTTAAATTTTTGTGAAAAATGGTAAAACGGTAATTAACCACTACGATATAGGTTGAAAACATAAATTTAAAATTCAAAAATAAATTTAAATATCGAGATCTAAAATTAAATTTTGAAAATTAGAAAATAATTTAAAGCTACTTCAAATAAAAAATTTTTGGACTAGCTGATTTCATTGGAAGAGGAAGAGAGGAAAAATAGATAATTCTCCAACATATCTCTAGCCAAGAATCAACTCAAGCCAAGAATCAAAGTTCATCTACGCGACCGGGGCTACGCCTACGTACCAAAAAGCATGGATTTTGACGAAGCTCAAAAGACGGGATTTGGGAAAATCAGGGGCTAAGGCTTGATTTGGGTTCTTGAAGGCTTCTTCTACCCCTTGTTTTACACTTCAAGAGGTAGGGTTCTTTTTCTAATTAGGTTTATTTTCAACCTAGGGTTCTATATGATATGAGTAGTATGCATTGAGATGAATTCTCTTGTTTGATGTACTCCTAGTGTAACTAGAGTATGGGAAATGGGTGTAGAAATATGCTAAACAAATCTTGCATAAGTTGGATTTGTAGAATTTACTTGTTTGGTAAATTCTTGAGAAATGTGATAAATTGGGTAAGATTTGTGTGTTACATGATTGTATGTCTATTGGGTGTTTGATAAAATGTCTATGTTGATGTAGCATGTTGGTTCCATTGAAAATTTTATAACATGCTTGATGTAAATGTGGATTGTAATTATCTGCCTTTGAGATAATTAAAATTTTGGGAATATGATGATGTTGGAATGTAATTATATGCTTTATGTTAGAGATTACATTAAGGAATTGAAAATGTTCATATTGTGCACACGGCATGTTGAACATTGTATAACACATACCTATGGTAGTTGAAATATAGAAAAATGGGTATTGAGAAGGGTTAAAAACATTATAGCATGAATTGGGTATTTATAAATTACTTGTTTGGGATTTCTTGTGAAATGTATTGACTAGGCATGCTAAGTATTTCCATTTATGCCTTGAAGGTGTTTAATGAAATTCCTATGTGGATTAAGTGTGTTATTCGCATTGATTTTGTTATGACATGCTTGGGAGTTGATGTTGGTATATGCATATGATGAATTGACATTGAGGTTGTTAATGGTGCTTATATGCTTATGATGTAATTTACCATGGAGTATGTTGATTGGATATTGATATGTTCATATAGTGATCATGGGATATTGAACATGGTTGAAAATTACAATTGGACATTTACATTTGCATATGCACGGGAAACATCACATTCGTGGGCATTTGACATGAGTGTGGGTGTGTGTGTGCATATTTTTAAATCAATCACAATTCTTGTTGGTTAAGGCATGGACTCGAAAAGGTAGAACCTAGGTCTAGTTGAGTTGCATGGTTGGATACAAACTTGTTTCGGATATAGCAAGAAGGGATAGATACTCCCTCAGGTGCAAGACCCAGTTATTGGTTTATAAACTTCCAACAGTGCAAGTCCAAAAAAGTGTAACGATGTATGGAACTGGCAGTGAGATTACAAAATACGAATACCCAACAAAGACACATGGTTTGTTTTTAAAAAAGTTCATTGGATGTGTAACATCAATTGCGAGGGCTTGGAATGCCTGAATTCATACACATGACATTGCATGGGTTATGGGAGCTAGTAAAGGCTTGGGTTGAGTTGCATGTGTGAGTCTCATCTTATATCAAGCACATCATCCACCAACAATGGTGTTTGATCAAACCAAGCACAGATAGCCACACTCATGCCAATGCCCACAAATGTGATGAAACCAATGCATATGCAATGTAGATGTACAATTGCATTTCATATCATTATGCAACTAAGATCTCAATTGTAATTTCAACATCATGTTCCATATGTCAAATGCACATAATGCATAACATTCTATCTCATTCAACATTCCCAATTTTCAATTATATCATAACCATATAATTACAATTTACAACATCATTCGAGCATGTTATTCCAATTTCATCAAAACAACATAATTCAATCATTCAAGGCATTTTATCAAACACTTATATACATCATTCAAGGTATCTTATCAACACCCACATATATCATTCAGGGCATTTTATCAAACACTCACATATATCACATTTCTGAAGAAATCATATCAAGTAATTTTTACATACCCAATTCAAGCTAGAATTGATTTTACCCATTTCTATACCCACTTCCCAATTTCAACTATCATAGGTAAGTGTCACACAAGAGATTACACCTCTAACAACCTACCCATTCCATATAACGACCCTAGGTTAGAAATAAACCGAATTAGGAAAGAAGCCTACCTCTTAAAGCGTAAACCAAGTTGTAGAAACCTTCAAGAACAAAATCAAGCTCAAATCCTTCATTTCCCCCAAAATCCCATTTTCGAATCTTCGGTAAAATCCATGATTTTTCGTACGTAGTCGTAGCCCTCGTTACTTAGAGGAACTTTAATTCTTGGCCTAAGTCGATTCAACCAAAGGAACATCATAGATCATATAGAGAAGTTGGAACTCTCACTATTTTCCCTCTCTTCCCTCTCCAATGTAAAAACCCAGCTGAAATGGGGAAAAAAATTGATTTTCTCCTCTATTTATACCCCTTGGAATGTTTGGCCCTCGTCGTGCCACGCGTCCTCCATTCTCAGGTCAAGTTTTGTCCCTGAAATGATTAAATTTTGTTTTGATTTAAGTTCAAAATTATTTTATTTGAACTAGTTTTAAATTATTTTTCAAATTTGTAAATTTAGTTCCATATCTCATTTTTAGGTCATGCGATACCCGATTGCCCCGTAAAACGCAAAAAATTTGACTCACTCAGAATTAGATGAAAATTAACTAGGTAATTAGATTGTGCGAGATGAATCCAACGGTGAAGTCCATTTTTTCATATGAGTTCTAGAAAATATTGAGTTTTCAACCCCAACTGTAGTGGCAAATTATCATTTTTGCCATTTTTTCATAAAAATTCAAATTTACTCGGGTTTTATAGGATAAACCAAGTAACCTTCTAGATCTATCTCTACAGACCTTTATATCTAGTATATAGGATGCTTCACCCAAATCCTTCAGGGAGAAGTTTTCTGAGAGCCAGAGTTTGATCGATGAGAGCATAACTAGGGAGAAGTTTTTTGAGAGCCAGAGTTTGACCGATGATAACATACCTATGTTATTCCCAATGAGTAGTATGTCATCAACATAAAGTATCAAAAATGTAAGAGCACTCCCACTAGCCTTTTTCTACACACAGGGTTCATCCATGTTTTGGAGAAAACCAAACAATTTGATTGCCTCATCAAAACAAATATTCCAACTTCGGGACGCTTTCTTTAATCCATATATGGATCTTTGTAACTTGCAAAAGTTGTGACTTTCTCCATTGGATTCAAAACCTTCTGGTTATTCCATTTTATTTCTTCCTCAATGCTTGCATTAAGGAAGGCAATTCTGACATCCATCTGTCGTATCTCAAATTCATAGTGTGTAGCTATTGCAAACATAATCCTAGTGGATTTTACAATGGCTACTGGCAAAATGGTTTCTTTATAGTTAACTCCTTGCCTTTGTTTGAAAATTTTTGTTGCGAGCCATGCTTTGTAGGCCTCTACCTTTTCATATGAGCCTCTCCTCCTTTTAAAGATCCATTTACAACATATGGGTACAATACCTTGAGGCGAATGAACCTCTAATTTCATAGCTTGGAATAGTGTTTAAGGTATTGTACCCATATGTCGTAAAGTATTTAAGGAATTGTTGAAAATTATTGGTTTCATAGCTTGAAGGGTGAAAATTGTAGTAATTAACTCAATTAAACTAAAGATAAATTCAATAAAATAAAGAACCGAATAATCTTCGAATTTCATCCCACCAATGAATAAGAATTTTTTCTCTAAATCAATAATTCCTCCACTTTCATATTCAAACTACTACCGATGGATGATTTACAACTAAAAAATTTGTAGAGAACTAAAATAGAAATTAAAAGATAGTTTATAATGGAAGAATCAATATCCTAAAGGTCACAAAAAACACCATTAATAACTCACACCAACACCAATTATATGTGTATAATAGAAAAGTACGCAAACCAAATAAATTTTTGAAAGCAAAACCTATTCAAACAATCACATTAATTTTAAAATCATAGTTTAGAATATAAAACCCTAATTCATAGGTTGGGAATCTCTCCTACAATTATCTAGAAAGTATATTATTCAAACATGACGAAAGTGAAATTGAAAGCAGTTAAAGAAGACATCTTTGAATTTAAAACAAGGAATTGAAACCAAATTAAAATAAAATAACATAAATAAAGAAGAAATTTTCTTGCAAAATAAAACTAGACAAAGAACAATGAAGAAGAAGGAGGAGGAGCAGCCTCCTTGGAAAGGGGAAGAAGTTGTGTTTCTGGAGCTCCAAAGGGTTCGTATTTATAGGAAAAACAGGGAGAGAAATAGAGATAGGGATATAACAGATTTCCTAGGGATCCTCGTCCTATTATTTCTATCTCTTATTCTTAAAATATCTCCAACAATATCTCTAAGACTTAGCCAAAATTCATTTCTTAAATTGTCTCTTTCTTCTCAAATAAAAGGTCTTGGAAGATATCTTTGAATATTCAGTTAGTCAACACCTAAGAAAAGGAGTCCTTGCCAAACGTTGATGTCAACCTACCAGTAGAAACTCATTTTATGGCCCAACTTATCGGTAGAATAGTAAAACCTACTAGTAGAATCTCCGTCTAATAAAACTTTTGAAAGTACCATGAGTTTTTCTACCGGTAGAACATCCAGTAGGACTCCTCTGACAAAAGTACTGTAACATTTCCTACCAATAGAATATGTTCCACCTACTAGTAAGACTTCTCTAATGAAAAAGTGCAAAGTACTATGAGTTTTTCTATAGGTAGAACTTCTATTATTCTTTCAAAATTTATCTCCAAGCACTCAGCTTCATCTTCCCCCAAGCAACTTAATCCCAACTCTTTTCGTGCCATTAAATAAAACTTATTTTTCACATTTACACCTAAAATACCTGCAACATAGAAATTAAAGTTTAACACGTAAACTATACTAAATAAAGCAAATTAGTACACTAGAAAATACTAAAGTGATTATGTTAAGCAATAAAATAATGCAATGTTGAAGTCTAAACAATGCTTAAGACTTGACTTCTTCCCATACGATATCTCATATAGTGTCTTAGGAATAGATATGGAAGTTACCCTATTAAGTAGGTATGATGCAGTCTACAGGGCATATCCCCAAAAATAGATAGTTAAGTCAATGTAACTCATCATTGATCGGACCATATCTAATAGTGTTTAATTTCTCCTTGTAGACAAACAATTAAGTTGTAGTGTTCTAGGATGAGTCCACTGTGATAGAATGCCATTTTTCTTAAGATGATCCAAAAATTTAGTACTTAAGTATTCACTTACTCGATCAAATCGAAGAGTTTTAATACTTTTGCAAGTCTATTTTTCTACTTCATAACTGAGTTCTTTGAACTTTTCAAAAGCTTCATATTTGTACTTCATTAAGTACACATACCCTAACCGTGAATGATCATCGGTAAAGGTTATGAAGTAAGAAAACCTCCTTTGGCTACTAAATTAATTGATCCACGTGCAACACTATGTATTAATCCTAATATGTGTGTAGCTTTTTCACCATGTCCTAAAAATGGTGTTTTAGTCATCTTACCCATGAGGCCAGATTCACATGTTAGGTGAGCTTCATAAACCCATGGACCTGATAGTCCTATAACCCCCCACATGTTTATCTTAATATAGTGACGTAATTATTTTGTAATGCTCATATATGTAATTACTAAAGAATGAACTATATATATTGTAAGAGTTGAAATAAAAATTTTGGAAGAGGTAATATGGGGTGTATTAGAAGTTAGGAAGTATTTCGGAGTTAAAGCGCAGTTTAGAAAGAATTCAAGTAGGAAGGACTTTTACACTGTCTTAGTATTTGGACCATAAAATTATAGACCAATGTCTGATTGATCTTAAAATTTTACAGTAGACACTACACTTCAAGGGCTACAAAAGTGTATTTCAGTTAAATTTCCTAAATCAACCTGTAACTAGGCCAAAGCTTCCATGGAAGTTCAGGTAAAAACAAGAGCCCAATTGAACGACAGTTAGTCCCAGTACTTTGGTGTCTGATAGAAACTCTAATAGAAACTCAAAATATTGGGAGAAAACAACATTCGGATGCCCAATATTACATTCAAACGCCTTGTAGATAGTTCGAACGTCAAGCTTCTAGTTGGAACGTATTTGCAATTTTTAATATTTGGTCTGCGCCAATTAGACTGTTTCCTCATCTTATAAATACCTAAGGATGCCTCCGCTAGCCCTATTTCATCAGTTCTTAACCCTAAAGAGAGGAAGAATGAAAGAGAGTCGATTTCACATACCCAAGAGGAAATCCCTCTTGGATTAGCCAACTAAAAGTTTAAAAACTCAAAATAAAGTCAAGACAAATATGAAAGAGAAAAACATGGTAATGAAATCAAACATGAACTTGTATTAATGTAAGAAAAAGTTTGAACTACAAAAAAAATAGCATTCATACACAAAATGTAAAGCTTAAAGAGAAAATACCCAAATACAAGCAATAAACTCAATACAAGTTGAAATAAATGAGATTAATGTGCTCGAAAGAATGATTACATGTATATTAAAGCTTAAAAGAATGAAAATTGTGAAGGAAAAGCAGAATTCCTAGACTTCTCTCTGTACATTGCTCCTAAGTGTAGGTAGCCTCACTCTCTAACCCTACTTGTTTCCTTTTTCTTTTTTTAAAAACTCATGAAAGAGAGATATATGTAGATGTAGTCGAAAGTGTCGGTTATTCTTGGTGAAATCTTGACTTTAACCCTAGTTTTCTGATTTTTTTAACAAGACCACCGGTACCTCGACACTAGGGTACCTGTACCCAAGTGTTTTTCATTTTTAGTTATAACTCAGACCATTTTTCATAGATTTGTCTTACATTTTGATTGCACAGTCCAATTGAGCTGAAATTTGGACATAAGATAGAGAACATCCAGTTCTACAACTTTCATGTTTTGCACTTTTTGAGGTTCATAGTGAATCATGGTAAAAAATGGAAAATACAGGGGTACCGTTACCAAATGGTGTGGGTACTAGTACCAATATTCTAGTAGCTTCCAGCCACTTGGGTACCAGTACCAAATGTTTTGTTACCGGTACCACTATTTTTATTGATTTCTTTCACTTTTGAAGCGTCCAATTCTTTGTCTAATGCGTACATTGATTCATGCGTAAAGTTAACAAATTTTACTGTGCCTTTTTGGAGTAATTGTGCTTTGATGGAGTTTAAGTAATGACATTTCAGGTGCTAAAGTGAACAAAGGCCCAAGAACAACAAAAATCACACTTGAATGTAACACCAGCACAAAAGGGAACAAAAATGCAGAAGGTTGGAACAAAGTAAGGACGTTCAAAAGTCAACCCACGTTCGAACGTCATCTGAAACCCTGACAAGACCAGCTGCTGAGACATGGCGTGTTGCAGTCAACAAAAAGAGAAGAACCAGAAGCACTTGAGTACAACGTTCGAATGTCACTCCACGTTTGAACGTTGTCTTGAGTGACTAAGGAGTTGTTGAGTGTACAGTCAATGATGTCAAGACATATGGAAGTGACTAAGTCAGAGACCAAGTCAGTGACCACAGGCCATTTGAGTGGAAGAGATTTGACGTTCAAACACCTTCAAAGCAAAGACAGAGTTGACTTTCAAATGCCAGATAACGTTCGAACGTCCCCCTCTAGACTGCCTACAGAATAGTTGACTCCCATGGGCAACAAACACTATTCACTCATCCTCACCTATCTCCTACTCCCCTCCTCTTCCTTGCCTATAAATACTCCCTTGTTGGGAGCTTAAAAGGCATTCTTCCTCTTATAGAGTAAATGGAGGAGCAATCTTTATCCTTGTAAGAGTGTTTAGTAATCTAGTTCTTGAATACTTCATGTTTATGCTTTCATTTTCCCTTTATATCAACCATGTTGGAGGCTTAGACTCCCCTTATAGTTGAAGTCTTTCATTTACTTATGCTAAGTCTTTACACTCATGTTGTGACAACCATGATGGAGGCTTAGACTCCCTTTGTAGTTGTACTTGCTTTTACTTACAAAGTATCAAGAGAGGTAGTTCATCTTTTGGTTGTGGTGGAAACCCTCCAAAAGCAACCAATTTTCTTCTACTTTTCTCGTTCATTTATTTCACTTCCATTGCTTGAGCATCCTTCTTTCTTAGAAGAGTGAAACTCTTCCACTTTTCTAGAGCTTTACCAAAGCCATGAAGGGTGGAAAGTGATTCACTTATTCTTCATTGAAGAAAAGCTCTTTGTTTAGTTTGCTTTACTTAGTAACATCTCTACTTAGAGGGATGAGTAGCACGCACTTCTCTAGCTTTGCCAAGGCCATGAAAAGTGAGTAGTTCCTCATTCACTCTTGAGTAAGAGGTGATGAATATGTAAAGATTATCCGAAAGTTATGTTTTAGCAACTTCTTCATGCTTTAATGCTTTACACTGTACCTGTTCATCGGACGATTGAATGCACCTAGTAAAGTTGAGGTACTTTGAATAACTAATGGTTCAATCTATGATACGGATGACTCCTGCATAGAATGATTCGTTGGTTCAATGCAAGTACCCCGCCTATCTCTTCATGACAATCTTTCAATCCCCACTATCATTGCGCTTTATTCAAAGAATGGATCATTAATGTCATAGTTGGATGCCTTGTAGAAACACTTGCTTGCTTGTAGACGGGTTAAGTCTCGGCATAAACAATTCTTTTAAACTTCTAGAAAGGCATCTGAATCATGTGCTTAATTCTCACAGTTCATCTTTATCTTCCGATTAATTTGCTGTTGACACGGGAGTTAATTGAGTTATAAAGCACAAACATAAAAAAATGGATACTTTATTACATGTCTTGATCCTCAAGCTAAAGAGTGGTTGTTCCATTTTGAGAATCTTCTATTAATCAAGAAAATCGCACCACTCCAAACACGCAAAATTTCCAAAAGTTACTTGGTCTCTATTACTGCTTACTTCAAAACACTAATCATAGCTCCCTGTGGATTCGACTCCGAACTTCACTGGATTATTACTACAGCTTGACCGCCTGCACTTGAGAGTACACATTTTGGATCAAGTCAAATTTTTGGCGCCGTTGCCGNTGACCACTTATACTTGTGTGTATAATATAATATAATTCAAATCACTAAAAAGTGCGAATCAAATTTTTGGCGCCGTTGCCGGGGAGTCATAAAAGGTGTTTTATGGTAAAAGGTAAAAAGACCTCATTTTTGTGTATAAATTTGCTTTACTATATATAAAGTTGTGTTAATTACTTTTATGTCTGAAAATGTCCCTCACTATCAAAATTTGCAAGTTGAATCTGTGAATCAATCTGAACCACTTTCACCTAGATCAGTAGCAAACTCTTGTGAAAGTAAAATGGCAAATGGTGAGAGACAAGAGGAAATTCCTGTAAGGGAAGGGGAAGTACCTAACATTCGAACTCTGAGGGATTACTTGAATCCCACAAGGAATAGTGTCCCCTCTTGTTTTATTTTTCCTAAAGATGTACCCCCCTTTACTATAAAGACTAGGACAGGTCAACTACTTTCTCAATTTCATGGACTCGAAACAGAAAACCCATATATGCATATAAAAGATTTTGAGGAAGTATGTGGAACTTTTCAAGACAATTTTGAACAGGCCAAGATGAAACTTTCCCCTTTTTCCCTAAGGGATAAAGCTAACCAATGACTAAATTCTTTAAAATCTCTTTCAATACCTGACTGGCGGGCATTACAAAATGAATTTTTCAGAAAGTTTTTTCCTCTACACTGCACTAATGCATTGAAAAGGCAAATCATGAATTTTTCGATCAAATAAGGAGAAACCTTTTACCAAAGTCGGCAGAGATTCAAGGATCTACTCCAGTCCTGCTTACACCATGCTTTCGAGAATTGGATCTTGGTAGGATTTTTTTATGACTCCCTGCCCAGTAGACTACGTAAGTTTGTCGAAATGATGGCTCAAGAAGAGTTAATGGGAAAACGTCTAGAGGAGGCATTCGATTTCTTTGATACCAGATCTGACAGTTCTCAGATATGGGACATCGCATCTCCCACAACTATTGAAGCCAAACCATCTACTTCCCAAGGGGGTAAATATGTCTTGAAAGGTGATGATGACCTTAGAGCAAAAATGTTCATCCTATCTCTAAAGCTTGAAGCTTTAGAAATGAAAAAAGTTCATCAAGTTGATGTTAGCTCTCCCACAGAACAAGTGTGTGGGATTTGTGCGCTAACAGGACACCCTACTTGGGAGTGTCCCACAATTCCCACATTCAAAGAGGTTTTGTTGGAACACACAAATGTTGTCTCTAATTTCAACAAGTCTTACTCCAACCCATACTCTAAAACATACAATCCAAGGTGGCGGAACCACCCAAACTTTAGTTGGAGGAACACACAGCCAACTCCAATGAACCAACAAGGTTCACACCCACCACCTCAAGGACCTCCTGCATACCAACCATACCAACCACCACAAAAGAGGAACCTTGAGGACACACTGAACCAATTCATGCAAAGCCAAATGAACTACAACCATAGTTCCACTAAGGCTTTCACTGATTTCAAAACCCAGACCACTCAATCTTTTGAGGATCTTAAAAGTCACATCCAAAAGTTAACCCCAATCCATGACCACACATGAAAAGGGCAAGTTTCCTGCCCAACCAAAACCACTACAAGGCCAATTTCAGGTGGGAAATCCTTCATCCATGGAAAATCCACAAGGTCAAGGCCAAGTTGTCACTACACTAAGAAGTGGCAAGGTGATTGACAAGACCATCCAAAACAAGCTAATTCCAAAGCCAAAATCCATCCCAGTCAACTCACCAATCGAGCCTGAATCAAATGAGCTTGAACTTGTGAGAGAAGAGGAACCCGAGCCCCTAATTGAACAAGAACTAGAACCATCACAGGAAGAAGAACCCTCGTGTTCTATTCCTACTCCTTTTCGTCATAGACTCAAAACTGCACAGAAGTTGAATAATCAACTAGAAATTTACGAGCTCTTCAAGCAAGTAAAAATCAACATCCCACTTCTGGATGCAATCAAATAGGTTCCATCTTATGGCAAGTTTCTGAAAGACTTGCACACAATCAAGAGAAACCAGAATGTTCAAAAAAGAGCATTCTTGATAGAACATGCCAGTGCATTGCTTCAACACAAAACCCTTCCAAAATACAAAGATCCAGGGTGTCCAACTGTGTCGGTGTCATTTGAAATTTTAGAATCGAACAAGCACTGTTAAACCTTGGAGCAAGTATCAATTTGCTCCCATTCTCTGTTTACCAACAGTTGGGTCAGGGGGAACTCAAACCCACAAGTGTCACACTTCAGTTGGCAAACTGGTTTGTCAAAATTCCTAGGGGTATTGTTGAAGATGTACTTGTTCAAGTGGACAACTTTGTATTCCCTGTTGACTTCATCGTCTTAGATACTCAGCTAGCACAATATTCAAAGAATCCAATTCCTATTATTCTTGGTCGACCCTTCCTAGCAACTTCAAATACACTAATCAATTGCAGGAATGGGGTCATGAAATTAACCTTTGGAAATATGAGACTTGAGCTGAATATTTTCAATGTTGTCAAACACCCAGGAGAGGATAGAGAAGAAACATAAATAAATTCCATTGAGTCTATTGTCTANAATGTTGTCAAACACCCAGGAGAGGATAGAGAAGAAACATAAATAAATTCCATTGAGTCTATTGTCTAGGACCATCTCAACAACACATTCTATGAAAATTCCACTGAACTTTCTTTGTCAGAATCCATCACATCTGAAACCATGGATAATGATCCAAAGAATTGCCCAATTCATGCTGTTAATGCATGGGCCCCCAAATTCGAGAAACTTTCACCAAGTGGCACAAAGCCACTCTCATCAAGTGACAAGTCACCAAAGCCTGAATTGAACCTCTCCCATCTGACCTCAAATATGCATTCCTATAAAAGAACGAGTCATTCCCAGTAGTAATTTCATCTAAGCTCACAGACTTGCAAGAGTCTAAAATGATTGAAGTTCTTAAAAGTCACAAAAGCACCATTGGATGGACTATCGCTGACTTGAAAGGTATAAGCCCATTAATCTGCAATCATGCTATATACCTTGAAGTGGACTCAAAACCCTCTCGTCAAATGCAGGGACGACTGAACCCTCACATGAAGGAAGTAGTAAAGGCAGAGGTTTTAAAGTTCTCAGATGTCGGGATAATCTTCCCCATCTCCGATAGCAAATGGGTTAGTCCAACCCATGTTATGCCTAAAAGGTCTGGAGTCACAGTGGTTAAAAATGATGCAAATGAACTGGTGCCAACTAGAGTCATCACAGGATAACAGATGTGTATCGATTATCGACAACTCAATTTGGTAACCAGAAAAGACCAATTCCCTTTTCCCTTTCTTAATCAGGTTCTAGAGAGAATCGCAGGGCATGAATTTCACTGTTTCTTGGATGGCTATTCTGGATACAATCAAATTAAGATAACACTCGATGATCAAGAGAAAACCACATTCACATGCCCCTTTGGCACCTTTGCATTCAAAAGGATGCCATTCAGACTTTGTAATGCTCTTGCAACATTCCAAAAATGCATGTTGAGTCTGTTTAGTGACATGGTCAAAAAATTTTTGGAAGTGTTCATGGATGACTTCTCTATGTGTGGTGACTCATTTGATTTGTGTCTGGCCAACCTAGAAAAGTATTGGTAAGATGTCAAGAAGCAAATCTGGTGCTCAATTAGGAGAAATGTCATTTCATGGTAACACATGGCATTGTCTTAGGTCACATTGTGTCGTTTGAGGGCATGAAAGTTGACAAGGCCAAAATAGATTTGATTGGGAATTTGCCTGATCCCAAAACTATAAAAGATGTCCGATCATTTATGGGACATGCAGGGTTTTACAGGAGATTCATAAAAAATTTTAGTACTATAGCTAAACCCATGTGTCATCTCCTAAGTTAGGACGTAATCTTTGATTGGAATGAAATGTGCCAAAAAGTTTTTGGCAAGATTAAAGGCATGTTAATTTCTACCCAATAATGCAACCCCTTGACTGGACTTTACCTTTTGAACTAATGTGTGATGCAAGTGACTATGTTGTAGGTGTTGTGTTAGGTCAACGAAAAGATAAGAAATCACATGTGATTTACTATGCAAGTAAAACTTTGAATGATGCTCAAATGAACTATTCGACAATTGAAAAAGAATTACTTGTCGTAGTCTTTGCTTTAGAAAAATTTTGTTCTTATCTTGTTGGTTCTTCTGTTACTGTGTTCACTGACCATGCAGTATTAAAATATTTGCTCACAAAGAAGGATGCTAAACCTAGGCTCTTGCGATGGATACTCTTACTTCAAGAGTTTGACTAGGTCATTAAGGACAAAAGGGTGTTGAGAATGTGGTAGCAGACCATCTTTCCAGGTTGACTTTCAAATTTCATGAGGATGGAATGCCAATCAATGAAAAATTCCCCAATGAACAACTGTTCATAATTAATGAAACCCCACGGTATGCTGATATTGCTAATTTTCTTACTACTAAAACGCTCCATCCATCCTTTTCCCCCACAGGCAAAAAGAAATTTTTGAGAGAGGTCTGCAATTTCTTTTGGGAAGATCCGTATGTATTTAAGCACTGTAAGGATCAAACCATAAGACGTTGCATCCCCGCTCAAGAAAGCAAATAGGTAATAGCATTTTGTCATTCCGAAGCATGCGGAGATCATTTTTCATCTAGAAAAACCACTGCAAAAATCCGGCAGTGCAGATTTTACTGGCCCACACTTTTCAAAGATATTCATGTCTTTTGTTCAACTTGCAATAGATGTCAAAGGTTGAAAAATATTTCAAAGAGAAACATGATGCCTCTAAACCCCATTCTGATAATTAAAGTTTTTAACTGTTAGGGCATTGATTTTATGGGGCCATTTCCCCCTTCCTTTGGCTATCTCCACATTTTGGTAGCCATAGACTATGTATCCAAATGGGTTGAGGCAATTCCATGTCGGAATAATGATCATCAAACAGTAATCAAATTTTTAAAAGAAAATATTTTATCCCGATTTAGAATCCCAAAATCCATCATAAGTTATGGAGGTGCTCATTTTTGTAATCGACCTTTCTGGAATCTGATGAAAAAAATACTTGATTTTTCACAAAATTACAACTCAATATCATCCACAAACTAGTGGACAGATTGAATTGGCTAATCGGGAAATTAAATTAATTTTAGAAAAAATGGTAAATCCAGACCACAAAGATTGGTCGTCAAGACTAACTGATGCACTCTAGGCGTATCGTACTACTTTTAAAATAATTTTGGGTATACCTCCTTACCGATTAGTCTATGAAAAGCCTTGTCACCTACTTGTGGAATTGGAACATAGGGCATACTGGGCCATAAAGGCAATGAACTTTGACATGAACAAAGCTAGACTAGCAAGAAAACTTCAGATTAATGAATTGGAGGAATTAGGAAATGAAGCATATGAAAATGCTAAGATTGCAAAATCCAGGATTAAAATTTTTCATGATAAGAACATAGTGCGAAAGTCTTTTGAACCAGATCAAAGAGTTCTACTTTTCAATTCAAGACTCCGCCTTTTTCCTGGAAAGTTGAAATCAAGATGGACTGGACCTTACATTGTCAACAAAATGTTTGAACATAGGGCAGTGGAAGTGGAGAACCCATCAAACGGTAATATCTTTACCGTCAATGGTCAGAGATTGAAACCCTTCATGGAGGACTTTGTCAAAAATGTGGAGATCATTCTTTTAATGGATCCAGAACAGCGTTTCAAGAAAAGTGCCAATCAACACAAAAAAGGGCCAAGTCAGGAAGAACCTGGTTCAACCCGAACCACACCATTGCCGTTCTAAGGCCCCACCCCATTTCTCCCTTTCCATGTACCTCGGTCCCTTTCCCCTTTCTTTTCTTTTCTTTCTTCTTCTTCTTCTTCTTCTTCTTCTTCTTCTGTTTTTCTTCTTCTTCTTCGCTATTATGATACTCTGGACCCACCAACACCATGACCATACTACCAAAAGATCTCATCCTTTATCTCATAATCTACGTTTGTTTACTTTATTTGTACATGGTTATGCTTCTTCTGTCTGCACTTAGAATCAAGGGTTATCAGCTTAACCCAGATCTGCAACGAGATGATTGATTTGTGTATTTTGCTTATAGATTTCGGCTAATGAACCAGATCTCTACTATTCAAAGCTCACCTGATTGGTAAATTCGAAACATTGGGAACAATGTTCTGTTTAGGTTAGGGGGAAACAACTATAGTTTATATGAGCCTGAGCCTGAGCCTGTTAGAAATTTTTTAAAATTTCTATTGTTGTTGTTCATGACCAGATTGTGAATCGTAGTTTTACCATGTTTTATATTTTGATGATTATGTTTGTGGGTCATCTCTGATCGTCTTTGTGACTAGTAGACGTTAAAGAACCAGATGGTGAGTCTTAATATTATAAAAAGCATGGATGTTAAACTTTTTTGGTTTAGTTTAGGAGTTCTACGCACATTTCGTTTGGATGTGCACACTGTGATCATGAGACAAGCAAGATTGGTAAGAAAGAATGAGATCCGAGAACAACAAGCGAAACCCCTGTGTGGCCAAAGCACTTATGCCAAACGCCGTCGTGCCAAAAGACTGGGTGCCTGTAATTAGTGTGGTAGATATTTTCATGAGAAGAGATATAACTAGTGTTCTGAACCAATTTCCAGTCGAGCGCTTGATCGATTAGACTGCATAGTGAATGGGCAGAGTAAGAATTATCCTGACACGTCATCCTATTATAGTGCATTGCTTAACCGGTTTGTGAGATAGGAAATTGGGAGAGTTACTGGTTATTCAGATGGCCCATGCACAGATGAAGACTCAGATTAGAATAGTTGGGATGAAAGCCAAGGGTCTGAAATTCTAAAAAAAAAAAAATTTCTTTTGTTTTGTACAAACTCTTTTGACTGAAATGAAAACATGGGCCGAGTAAGGAACGTCCCAAAATACCAACCTGAAGCATGGGTAGTGATCTGTCTTGAGACACCATGAACTTTTGGTTCAAATTTGAATATTTTTCCCTCTTTTGTTTTGCATAAAATAGTGCAAAAGAATTTTGAAATTTTTTTTTTTAAGTTTTGATTTTACGTTCGAACGCTAAGTGACATTCGAACGTAGCCTACATACAGTACTCAGCCACTGATGAAGTCTCTGCTGGAAACAAAAGTAATGGGAGCTCATCTCGTTCGAATGCTAATAACCCGTTCGAACGAGAATAATGTTCGAATGCCAATATAATGTTTGAACGACAGAAGCTTACAGTACTTTGGCCACTGACAGAACTCAAAAGTACTAGGAGCTCCTAACGTTCGGATGAACATCCCCGTTTGAACGATATTTCAAAAATCCTTCTACAAACGTTCGAACGTTGGTGACGTTCGAACGTTGCGACTCAGA
Organism: Ilex paraguariensis; assembly: GCA_963454935.2. Classification (NCBI taxonomy): domain Eukaryota; kingdom Viridiplantae; phylum Streptophyta; class Magnoliopsida; order Aquifoliales; family Aquifoliaceae; genus Ilex; species Ilex paraguariensis. The sequence goes on from CAUOFW020003946.1 coordinate 3,571,106, forward strand.
GCATAAAAGCCTGAACGTCTGATTCATTTTGAAATCCCCAAAATCCCTTTAAATCTTCGAAACCCTAGAGCTCGTTTTTCACTCCTCAAACCTCAATCCACCCTCAGAACCCAAGAAAATTTAAATTCGACCCTCCCCAACTCATTTCCACCTCAAAAACTTCAATCCCACACAGAAATTTCCAAGTTTTTAGCACCCGTCTCAACCTCAAAGACGTTCGAACGCTATGCCTAGGGTGAAACTTCCTGGCAGACGCGATCCACCAGCAATTTAGGAGCCAAACTTTATTAAGGAAGTGATAGTGGAGAGAGAGGGAAGGCAAAGAACAAAAAGATATGATCGTACCCGGTTCCCAAGTGCCTTAAAGGCTGAAAGGTATGAAAACTTCTACCATAGGCATTCTGTTATTTACGAAAGGGACATCATACTTTTCCGATGTTGCTGAATTGGGAATAGAGGAGGAAATAGAAAGGAGGGAATGGGTTTGGTGTTTAAGAAATGGTGGGGAAGTTGTTCTTGATTTGGTGCGGGAGTTCTACTCCAATGCCCAAATCAGCAACGACGCGATCCGCACTTACGTGAGAGGTATCCACATTGACGTGGACGAGGCATACATAAAAGATATAAGAACAGAGTTGCCTCAGGTAGGCAAACCCACATACCTCCAAAGAAAGATGTACCAATGGATAGGGTATGAAGAGAATTGACTGGGGTAGCCAACTATTATTGGACAGGAAGGAATTTTCTGAAACAAGTGGAGTTGACAGATAGATGTAAAATGCTAAACCTGATTGCTGTCTCCAACTTCACTCCAACAAAAAGATCAAATGAAATTTTGCCAAAAATGGCTTGCTTGCTCTATGCAATTGGAAGGGGCCATAATATTGATCTTCCCTCCCTCATTTTGAGTGAAATGAAAAAAGGATGTGATATGAAAAGAAGTGCACTTTCGTTTGGCACTTTGGTGACGGATATGTGCATCGACAGTGGGGTGAAGATGAAACCTAAGATGGAGATCCAAAAGCCAATGGGGCCACTCAATAAAGGATCTTTCAAGAGAAGCTGAGGGCATAGTGGTACCCCAGCTAATAGGCAAGAAGTGCCCCCTCCCCAATGTGTTGATAAGGTGCAGGAAGAGTTAGATCGAGAGGAAGATAGGGAGCTAGAGAGAGAGTACATGCAGACTTAGGAGCAGCATGATCAGGCAAGCCCCAGCACTTCCACCCGACGATCTCTATAGAACATCATGCTTAGCATTGAAGCTAAGCAGGAAGAGATCTTGAGACTTTTGAGGGGTGGAGCTGGTAGTGCGAGTAGAGCTGGAGGAGAGGATTGATCATTTATGTTCTCGAGGGGGAGTAGATGATTTCTATTTTGAATAAGTTGTTAATCCTTCTTTGAATAGCCTTTAGGAGATTTCTGTACCATTTTGAAAAAGTTTCTTTTGATAATTCTTGTGGATGTTTTGTGAGTATTGTGGACACTTGTATATGATTGCGGATAGTTGAAGGGATATTTTGAATAGAAGAATTGTATCATTGACATTACTGTAAACGAGTATCTTTTATGCAATGAATGATTCAATTTATCACTTTTATTTGTTTAAAATGCATGTATAGGGTTAGCACTCTAATTCTTGTTAATAACGAAACACATGTGGATGTTTAGATTACTTGTGAAAATGACTAAGCACATGATCGGTTTGACACTTCAACTTAACACCCACAACTTAAAACCTTAATTTTTTGGAACATCGATGCTATCTTTATGCTTAAATTTTCAAATGTACTTAAGTATTTGTTATTCTTAAAGTACAAGATGATCAGACTCGAAAACGGAATCGTTATATAACTAACATTCCTTGAAACACCCAACATGACTAGTGGAGATGACTAAGAAAACCATAGTAAGTCTTGAGCTTTACAGTTCTTTTTGAGAGGATATCAACAATTACTCAAAGTAATCTCTTTTACTTCTGATCTCTTTCAATAATTGCATTAAACTTGCTATTTTTCATAACCCACAGGGAACTTTTGCATACATACATATGCGCATACTTGAGAAAGGATCTTAGGCCATCTTTGGATCGACATTTGAGTCTTAGCTAATTCTTTTACAAAAGTTTATCCCTAGTCATCCATGATTGAGCCTCAAATAAATGAATTTCTTTTCGCCCATGTAATGACCAAAGCCACAAAAGCACACATTTACCATACCCTGCTATCGAATTTCTTGCACCCTTTTGCAAATCAATATGAAAATAGAAAGACAAGAAAAATAGTAAATGGTGGCTACTGTTCAAAACAAGGAAAATTAGTGGAAACAGCGAAAAGAGGAAAGACACTGTGAGACAGGGAATTGCCAAGAAAGTGAAAAATGGGACAAATGAAAGAAAGAAATCTCATTCCCATGCAAAATATCAAAAAAGTTAGAAAGAGGTGTGCAACACTGCATAAAAGATAGCCTTTGATCACCATTGACGTTATTTCATTAGCCACTAACCTCTGGCCCCATTACAACCTACAAAAAGCCCTAGGTGATCTCAAGTGTGATGCATATGTGTATTATCTACTACAAGTGGGGTGTGTTAACTATAATCTCTTTATTTGCATCAATATTCCTTCATGAGATTATGCCAAGGTTAAAATAGGTTTCCTCAAAACTTCACTCTTATACTGATGATGCATGAGATTTTTCGACTAGCCATCTTCTGATCACATGCTACCTCTGAGAGATACGTCACTATAACCGGAGGGATTTGTTTTGTTGAGAGCATTCCTAGAGAGACTTGTGTAATCAAAGCTATCCATGGAAGGTGGAAAAAGGGAATGATTGTTACATACCAACTCTTATTTCCAGTATGACAATCCTACTACTCAAAGAATCTCAAATGCTAATGCAACAGGTGCTAATTTTTGCATAAAGAGAGTACCAATGGAAGAGAAATGTAGGTAATAAGTCACAATTGAGAGTTGAGTGTCCCAACAACCATGATGCTAATTCATTTTTTTAGTTAGTAATCTTGCACACACATTTGTTCGATTGAAGTTTGTGGGTAGCTTCACTGAAAACCCTCACGAGACAACACTCGTCCACTAGGGTAAACCTAACAGTTCAACGGCTTGTTGCAAGCTAAATGCAACCGGATGACCAACGAGAAAGGCATTAGGAATAGATTTACCTTTCATTATCATTGTATTACTAGAGACAAGCAATATTTAGGTTGAGGGGTGTGATTCGCGCGTAAATTTAACAAATTTTACTATGCCTTTCTGGACTAATTTTGCTTTGATGGAGTTTAAGTAATGACATTTCAGGTCCTAAAGTGAAAAAAGGCCCAAGAACAACAAAAACCACACTTGAATGTAACACCAGCACAAAATGGAGCAAAAATGCAGAAGGTTGGAACAAAGCAATGACGTTCGAATGTCAACCCACGTTCGAACGTCATCTGAAACCCTGACAAGACCAGCTACTGAGACATGGCATGTTGCAATCAACAAAAAGAGAAGAACCAGAAGCACTTGAGTACAACGTTCGAACGTCACTCCACGTTCGAACGTTGTTTTGAGTGACTAAAGAGTTGCTGAGTGTACAGTCAATGATGTCAAGGCGTACGGAAGTGACTAAGTTAGAGACCAAGTCAGTGACCACAGGCCACTTGAGTGGAAGACATTTGACGTTTGAATCCTAGATAACGTTCGAACGTCCCCTTGCAGACTGTCTGCAGAATAGTTGACTCCCATGGGCGATAAATACTATTCACTCATCCTCACCTATCTCCTACCCCCCTCCCATTCCTTGCCTATAAATACACCCTTGTTGGGAGCTTAAAAGGCATTCTTCCTCTTTTAGAGTAAATGGGGGAGCAATCTTTTTTATTGTAAGAGTGTTTAGTAATATAGTTCTTGAATACTTCATGTTTATGCTTTCATTTTCCATTTATATCAACCATGTTGGAGGCTTAGACTCCCCTTGTAGTTGAAGTCTTTCATTTACTTATGCTAAGTCTTTACATTCATGTTGTGACAACCATGATGGAGGCTTAGAATCCCCTTATAGTTGTACTTGCTTTTACTTACAAAGTATCAAGAGAGGTAGTTCATCTCTTGGTTGTGGTGGAAAACCTCCAAAAGCAACTAGCTTTCTTCTACTTTTCTTGTTCATGTATTTCACTTTCATTGTTTGAGCATCCTTCTTTCTTAGAAGAGTAAAACTCTTCCACTTTTCGAGAGCTTTACCAAAGCCGTGAAGGGTGAAAAGTGATTCACTTATTCTTCATTGAAGAAAAGCTCCTTGTTTAGTTTGCTTTATTTAGTAGCGTCTCTACTTAGAGGGATGAGTAGCGCTCATTTTTCTAGCTTTGCCAAGGCCATGAAAATTGAATAGTTCCTCATTCACTCTTTAGTANTCTCTTCTTAGAGGGATGAGTAGCACTCACCTTTCTAGCTTTGTCAAGACCATGAAAAGTGAGTAGTTCCTCATTCACTCTTTAGTAAGAGGTGATGAATATGTAAAGATTATCTGAAAGTTATGTTTGTGCAACTTCTTCATGCTTTAATGCTTTATACTCCACCTGTTTATCGAACGATTGAATGCAGCTAGTAAAGTTGAGGTACTTTGTATAACCAATGGCTCAATCTATGATACGGATGACTGCTGCATAGAAAGATCCGTTGGTTCAATGCGGGTACCCAGCTAGCTCTTCATGACAATCTTTCAATCCCCACTATCATTGTGCTTTATTCAAAGAATGGATTATTAATGCCATGGTTGGATGCCTTGTAGAAACACTTGCTTTTTTGTAGATGGGTTAAGTCTTGGCACAAACAATTCTTGTAAACTTCTAGAAAGGCATCGGAATCATGTGCTTAATTCTCACAGTCCATCTTTACCTTCCGATTAACTTCTTGTTGACACAGGAGTTAATTGAGTTATAAAGCACAAACATAACAAAATGGATACTTTATTACATGTCCTGATCCTCGAGCTAAAGAGTGGTTGTTCCATTTTTGAGAATCTAATATTTTGTCTAGAAACCTCTTGAAAAGAATCTTCTATTCTAATCAAGAAAACTCCACCACTCCAAACATGCAAAATTTCCAAAAGTTACTTGGTCTCTATTACTGCTTACTTCAAAACACCAATCATAGCTCCCTGTGGATTCGACTTCGGACTTCACCGGATTATTACTACAGCTTGACCGTCTGCACTTGGGTGTACACATTTCGGATCAAGTCATACATATCTTTACCACTCATTCACACTTAGTTGCAAGGTTCTGAAACCTATCATTTACCTTGTGATTACCTGCAACATTAAAATTTTTGCATTATTCACAAATTCAACTAACTTTAAGTAATTAAATGCAAAGTTGAGTTAAAATGCATGTAATGTGTCCATTAAATATGCAATATTATGTGGTCATCATGATAGCTAAACCCAAATTGAAGTTAAGGGTTTTGATGGCCTAATAAGCTCGATGCTCCATCTCAACTGGCTAATGGCATGCCCTACCATTGACCAACTGATGATAGGGAGACATACCTATGTTTTTCTTACATGTAGTATGGTATGCCCACAAAGCATCAGTCTACCGAAGTGACCAATCATTTTGATTAAGTTTAACCATTTTCTCGAAGATGTGCTTAATTTCCATATTTCCCAATTCAGGTAGGCCGTTGGTTTGTGGAGGGCAAGCAATGGAGACCTTATGTGCAATTCCATATTTATGCATCTGGGTAGCAAATGGGTGGTTGCAAAAATGCAAACTAGCTTCACTTATGACTACCCTAGGCATTCCAAATCTAGAAAAAAAGTGTTCTTTAAGGAATTTAATCACAATCTTGTGACCTATTTAGATACATATTCCACAACCAATAAAATATTAACATAACAAATAGAAATAGGAAAGGGACCCATTAATCGATGCCCCAACAATCAAACACCTCTATTATAAGGATGGGAGTGAGGGGCATCATTTTTCAATGACTCACACTACCTAACCTTATCAAAGATCACAACTCTTATGAAAATGGAAGCAATCTTTGAATAAAGTTGGCCAATAGAAGCCACACAACAAGATCTTAGCTGAAGTCTTATTGGAGAAAAAGTGACCTTTTACATACCTCTGAATGGAAAAAATAGATGATTTGTTGTTGTTCATCATCCAAAATGCATCTCCTTATTACTTGATTAGGGAAATACTTGAATAAGTAGGAATTATCATAATAAAATTTGTTTATGTCTACCAAAAATTTCCTTTTATCCTTTGAATTCCAATGCACCGATAATTGCCATGTAACAAAAAAATTGACTATGTGAGCATACCAGAGGCTATCATATTAAGTACAAATATGGGCTCATCAAAGAAAGTGTCAGATATAGGTATCTACTTATGTGTGTCCTAAAAAATAATTCATGCAACACCCCAAAATCTAGGGGATCAACTCGCTGAAGTATACCTGTGAGTACCATATAACCCGATACCACGTCATTACAACCCATTCACCAGGATTATAATCAAAGCATACTTTGGGCAAAGTATCCTTTGTATGGGAATCCTACCCAATGCATAACATGTGCATACCATAATCATAGGACCATTCCAAGGTCCAATCCCCATCAAGTAGGCTTTATTATTCTCCATTTACATCATCCAAAAAGGAACATTCAAGAGATGAAGACCCCTTCATGTTTCATTTTAAAATTGCAAACTCTGGGAAGAGGTACTACTACCTCTGCTACATGGTACTGGAACTTGGACCCTTTGCTTACTAGGTATCAATACCGATATGTCTTGGTATAGGTACCTGAGCTCACTGTTTGCTAGGTACCAATACCTATGTGTCTTGGTACTAATACCTGAGCCCATTGTCCATCGGGATACCAGTACCTAAGCCCACTAGAATCTAGTTATAGGTACCTGTAAGTCTAGGTACTAGTAACTAGGTCATCCAATAGCGTGGTATCAGTACTTAATCGCTTAGGTACTGTACCTTAGCCCAGATTTTTCCCATGTCCTTCCAATTTCTCAACTCATCTCATCCAAGTTCATACCATATTCATCATTCCATTCATTTACATCAAAATATGGTCTAAAATATTTCATCACATATCTATTCATACAATTTAGAACTTTAAAACAAATTACATAATTATTTTACAAAATGTAATTCAAATTATTGTCCAATAACTAAAATATGTGCCTTTAAAGGGTGAGTCACGCTTAATAGGGCATCTTCGAAGGAGGATATTCCCCAACCTAGATGCATACGAAATGTTCACATGTAATTCATTAACCAATCATCCGTTCAAAGATATACAATTAATAAATGAATACCGCAATATCATGCCATGTCATGAGATGAAACTCACACATGCAATGCAACCCGAGCCCTCCACTGGCTCCCATAACACATGTCATGGTGTATGTATGTATACAGGCATTTCAAGCCCCCACCATTGATTTTACACATGTAATGACCATTTTATAAAATCTTAGGTCTTTCTTAGGGTGGGTATTTATTGACTTCCACAAATGGGTACCCAATTGACATGGAATATGTGGACTTCCACCAACAGCTTCCCATACGCCGACACACTTTATGGACTCAATACCAACAGAAGTGCATATTTGAAATAAGTGGAACTAGCACCTGAGGGAGAATCTAGCCCTTCTTGCTAACCCCGACCCTTGTTTTCAATGCAACCTGTGTGGCTCAGTCGAACCTAAGTCCAACTTTTTTGAGCCCACATATCAACCTACAGAAGACTGTGTTTGATCAAAAACATGCACACACACCTACATTCATGTCAAATGCCCACAAATGTGATACTACCTGTGTATATTGATGCATATTTAAAATTAAACATTTTAATGTGCTCTTACAAGACTAATTATGCTTTGATGGAGTTTTAAATGATAACATTTCTAGGAGAAAAGTTGTACAAAGGCCTAATTCAATAACTTCAAACTTTTAAGCAACACCCACGTGTTCTGGAAGAGAACTAGAGAAGGAGTAATCAAAGCATCCATGTACGAACACCATCTTGAAATAATTGAGGGCCCCTAGGAGATAGCTGGGGTGATGACACGTAGCTTGTTGAAACTATCTACTATGGGTGACAAAAGCTACTTGAGTACCACGTTCAAATGCCAATAACGTTCGAACGCTCATCAAAGAAGACAGGCTTTCATGTTCGAACACCAATCACATTCGAACGCAAATCCCAGACAGACAGTAGAAAGATTAGATATCCATCCGGATTTTAAGGCATTCACTTGGACTTTCAGCACCTAGAACTATTATTTTACTCTCCTTTTACCCACTCCTCTTTGCCTATAAATACCTTCCTTTGGAACTTGTTAAAGATCATATTTGAAAAAGGAAGAGACCCTCAAAATGTAACTAGCTTTCTTTTACTTTAATTATTAGTTTCATTAGCTTCCATTGTAAAAGCTTTTTTCTTCACTTAGAGGATTGAAACTCTCTCACCTTTTTAGCTCTCTTGTAGCCTTGAAGGGTGGGTAGTGATTTACTCATTCTTCATCGAATACAGGCTTATTTTGTAGTGCATTTTATCTTGTAACTCCTCTACTTTGAGGGATGAGAATCACTCACTTTTCTAGCTTTTTCAAAGCCATAAAGAGTGAATAGTTTCTCATTCATTCTTTAGTAAGAGGTGATGGACATGTATAAATCATTCGGCAGTTATATTTTTGCATTTATTTTATGTTTAATGCTTTATCTTTTGATTGCTTATTGAAGGATTGAATGCATCTAGTAAAGCTAATGTACTTTGTATAATCATTAGTCCTTTCTGAGACAAGTTAACTGTTGGCATAGGAGGATTCATTTGTTCTTTGCAAGTATTCAAGCTAGATCTTCATGACAACATTTCAATCTTCACTATTATTGTGCTTCAACTAAGAATGGAATAATATCACAGGGGTTGGATGACTTGTAGAATTACTTGCTTGTTTGTGAACGGGTTGAGTCCCGACACTAACAATTGTTGTAAATCTCTACAAAGACATCAGAACCATGCTCTTAATTCTCACAGTCCATCTTTGTCCTCCAATTAACTTGTTGTTGGCATAGGGGTTAATTGAGTTCTCAAGCACAAAAATAACAGCCAGATGATTGACTGCATGTCCAGATCCTCGAGCTAAAGGATGACTCTTTCATTTGAAATAATCTTATTTTTTTTCCAAGAAACTCTATAATCATCATAACTTCAAATCTCCAAGGTTCCAGTCACTTTGGTCTCTATCACTAATTAATTTGAAGCACTAACAGTACTTCCCTATGGATTCAACTCCAGACTGAACCGGATTATAACTACAACTTGACCTCCTACACTTGGGTGTACACATTTTGGATCAAGTTATATATGCAAATGTAATGTACAATTGCAATTACCATGTCATGTTCATCATATCATGTGCATATTATGAGCATATCTAATGCCTAACCACATTCCCCAATTTTTCAGTTGTCAATTATATCATAAAGCATATTATCACAATTCACAACAGCACCAAGCATGTTATAGCATTTTCATCAATTTCATCAAACCCGTTCATACAAGAATTGGTTTTAGCATTTTTCCTATAACTATTTCCATATTCCAATAATCCTAGGTATGTGTTATACATGAGATTTCATCTCTAACACCCTACCTATTTCATATTGCAACCCTAGGTTGGAAATAAACCTAGTTAGGAAAGGAATCCCATCTCTTGTAGTGTAATATCACGTTTAAGAAGTCCCAAAGATTCCAAATCAAGTTTCAAAGATTTGATCCCAAGAATCCCATTATTGAGATTGTGGTGAAACCCAAGATCTTTGGTATGTAGGCGTATCTCTCATTGTGTAAAACAACCTTTGGTCTTGGTCCAAAGAGATCCAAAGGTTAGATCTTTGTAGATCGGAGGAAGAAGGCTTGGAGAACTTTGAGATTTCTTCTCTCTTTCTCTCTCTCAATTTTTGGAAGTTTTTGGCTAAAAAATGGGGAAGAAAATCTGATTTTCTTCTCCTTTTATACTTCCCATTCACTTAACCTACAACACGCCTCTTTTGTTTGGTCCAATTTGATCCCGAATCAATTAATTCTTGTTTGGTCAAAGTTTCATACCTTTTTATTGATCTAAGTTTAAGTAATTTTTTTGCTTTCACACTAATTGAGTTTATTTTAGTCAAGTGACATCCGATCGCCTTGTTGATGAGCATGTAATATTGCATATTTAACGGCCTTGTTACATGCATTCTAACTTAACTTTGCATTTAATTACTTAGATTTAGTCAAAGTTATGAATAAGGTGAAAATTTTGATGTTGCAGGTAATCATAGGGTAAATGATGACTTTTGGAACCCTACAACGAAGTGTGGATGAGTGGTGAATAGATGGACACATTACTTGAGAATCGGAAGGCTTGCAAGGTGAAGAAATTAAGAAAAATGCACTTGGAAGAAAACCTTCTGGAAGGTTTGCATCGACCATCCGGAAGGTTTAGCCCATTGGAATTGGTTCAGTACCTCTTTTTTTCCTAATTTTGACCATGATACGCTTCGTATCTGAAACCTTTCAAAACATGAAAGTTGTAGTTCTGGATTTCCTTTGTATTGTTGCAAAATTTCAACTCAATCGGACAGTTAGATCAAAAGTTATGACAATTGTATGAAAATTGGTCCTGAGCTGGCACCTTCTGGAAGGTTTACTTCGACGTTCTTGTAGGTTTGGCCCAGAAACGCCAGAACACCTGTAACTCAACGTTCTACCACTTGGAGGTCCCACCTACGATTCTCCCACTTGTCCCTTGACATATTCTACATACAAACATGCCTCCTACACCCCCAAAGTTAGTCTTGGAAGATGGAGAATGGGAAACGAGGAGAGAGAAGGATGGAGGCATGGTGGGTGCAGACTAAGCTTTTTCTAGCCTGTCTAAAGCCATTAACTCACCTCTCATTGATGGGAGGCTTACACACACATGCTACAGGGGCCTATGGATGAAAATGTAGAGGTCTTACACCATATATTCAGCATTCACACAAGCTTTTGAAGAAACAGGCTACCTAAGCTTATGAGTAGTTTTAAAGAGATAAGTTCAAGGAAAAAGCTGAAGTTCTAGAGAGAGAAATTTATATTTTTGCATTTTCTTCTCCAGTTTAGTTGTAGTAAGCTTTAAATGTCTTGTAATCCTTAATTATTGCACTTTAATCTCATTTATTTCAAGTTTATTGCAAGTTTAGTTACATGTTCTAGATTCTACCATGTTTACATTGAATTTTTCATTTCAAACTTTTTAGTTGGGTATTAAATGCACTTATTTTTGTAGTTTCAACTTTCTTTTTATTAACACAAGTTTTAATCTCCATTTCAATACCATGTCTCTTTACATTATGCATGTCTTTCCTTTTATTATAAGCAGCTATATTTTTAGTTGGCTAATCCAATAGAGAATTCCTCTTGGGTGTGCTAAATCAACTATTTTTCATTCCATCTTATAGTGTACATGATTAGCACAAAATCATGACATATATTGTATGTTGGTCAACCCTTTTATACTTGCTTTTGTCATGAAATTTGGAAGAAATGTGTTTAATCTCAGCTTTAATGGTTTTGTGTAAATTAAGGTGAAAAGGCATAAATGGTTGGAGTTATACCACCAATAAAGTGTTTGATATAAATGAAGCTGAAGGGATGGGTTAAAGCAAGGCTTGGAGGGTGGAGAAACCAAGAAAATTGAATTTTGGATGAAAATCTTCCGTAAGGTTTGGACATAAACCTTCCAGAAGGTTTGTGCTTGGTCTGCCTATTCACTGCTAGAAACCTTCCAGAAGGTTTTTTCTACTGGAATGAACCTTCCAAAAGGTTTGCATATACCTTCTAGAAGGTTTGCTTACTGGAATGTTCATTTAACTGTTCTAGCACAAACCTTCTGGAAGGTTTATGTCGACCTTCCGGAAGGTTTTGCCCAGACAGCCCACAACTCAAGCTCTGCAATTTAGGGGTCTCACTTACACTTCTCCAACAAGTCACCTGAAATCCCTTACACATCTACAAGCCTCCCCTCACCTCTAGTTGGACTTTAAAAGGTCTTGTCATTAATAAGGAGGAGAGAGAAAAACAAGGCAAAGGGAGGGGAAGGCTATGCTTGTCCTAGCCTACAACATTCCATCCAATCAGGGCCCCTCGTCATGGGAGGCTTGTCACACACCCAAGGAGCTCTCTATGGAAAACAATAGGGATTCATTATGCATTATTCTGGATGTATTACATTGTAGAGAGAGAAGCTCTAGGTAGAAGACATAATTAGAGAGAGAAAGCTCAAGAATGCATTCAAGTTCTTCATTTTCAAGTTGTAAGATGGGTATTAAATGCATTTTCCTATAGTTTATGTTTTCTTGTATTAACTTAGCTCCAATCTTTATTCATCCACAATGTCTTTCCATTACATTATTGTCTTTGTCTTAAGTATGAGTAGCTAAGTTTTTAAGTTGGCTAATCCAAGGGAGATCTCCTCTTGGGTATGTTATTTTAACTCATTTTCTATCCTCCTCGTACTGTAAGTTGATTTGGTTTGACTAGGTTGAGTGTGGACGTGGTTGTGAGTCTTTGATATCCCATAGACATGTCACGGGTTATGATTGGATCCTCACTTCCATCTAGTCCCTCGCTTCCCTCAATCAATCGAACATCTAGACACCATTGGAAGAGGGTTTTGAGTTGACGTGTCATTCTTGGAATGAACTCTTCGAATTAGCCAACACTTTTTTTCCATTCATTTTCCATCAAAACACAAACAATAAATCACCAAACTCAAACTCAAAATATTTTTACACTTTGTCTTTTTGTCAAAATCACCTTCAACACGATTAACCTCCTTCCCTAAGAAGACGACCTTGGAATATTTTTTTCAAGTAAAACACGACACTTGAAAGTCTCTTTGTGCTTGGGAAGCACTTTTGTTCACACACACACACACATATGCATTTCACATTGCATTCCACACCACTATTATATTTCTCCATTCCGAGGGAGAGTGATACTCCCCTATCTCAATAAGCCATACACACATTGAGGGATAATGTCCGAAGATTAGGGAGTACAACGAAAACACCTAGCAATTTTTGCGCCGTTGTCGAGGAAGGCAAGTGTTGAATTGAGAAGGTGATTTCTGGACAATAGAGGTAAGTCTCGTGATGTTCATCATGGGCTGAGGAATGTTGCTCCTTGTGTATAATTTTATTTTTCTACATTTTTATTTGTAGATAGTTTGTTCTATGTGGGGATGGGATGAACAAAACCGATTAGTTAGACAACCCTTGGGCTCCAATATGAACATTAACCATGACCCACCCGAGGATGTGGGTGATAATTTTGAGAATATAGGTGCCAATCCAAATATGCAAAGGGTTGGGGGAGGGCAAGAACATAGAATGCCTAATCCATGAATGCAATTCCCCCCTCCTTTGAATGAAGGGAACAACATCCACATTGAGCCTCTGGTGAGGTTAATAAGGGATTACCTTCAACTCCTTCCCACATTCCACATAATTGAAAGGGAAAACCCCTATTTGCACATAAAGGAGTTCGAGGAAATAGTTGTGCCCTTTCTCATAAATCATGGAATGGAAGACATAGCTAGAATGAAATTGTTCCCCTTCTCCTTGAAAGATAAGGCAAAAATGTGGCTTAATTCCTTAAAGTCTAGATCCATAACATCTTGGTCTCAAATGCTCTCCGAGTTTTTAAACAAATTTTTCCCGATGCCTAAAACCACCGTTCTAAAAAAATAAATTCAAAACTTTTCGAAGAAGTCCAATGAGCAATTCTACCAATGTTGGGTTCGGTACAAGGAATTGCTACAATCCATTCCACACCATGGCTTTGAACCATGTCAATTGGTGAGTTTCTTTTATGAAGGAATCATATCAAGCCATCGACAGTTCATCGATATCATATGTAATGGGGAGTTTTTGAACAAAGACCCTGATAAAGCCTTAGAATACTTTGATACATTGGCACATAATGCACAATCATGGGATATTACGGATCCCACCAATGGACCACGGTCTTCTCCTCAAGGGAGTAGTCCAGCTCATGGGGCAGGGATTTATAACTTGAGAGACCCGAAAGACTTGCTTTCAAAAATTGCCAAATTATCAAGGAAGGTTGAGAGTCTTGAAGTCAATAGGAGACACGAGGTGTCTAATGTTTCAAAGATCGATGAGTCTTGCTCGATTTGTGAGAGTGTGGAGCATTCTGTATCAGAATGCCCCAACATTTTAGCACTTAAGGAAGTATATCACGAGCAAGTCCATGCATTTAACCAACACAAGGCAATCATTCTCTCCTCACTCAAACACTTATAATTTAGGTTGGAGTAATCACCCAAACTTTAGTTAGAGAAATGATAACCCCACTCCTAATGGTTCAAATGCATATACACCTCCCGTGCCTCCCAAGCAAAATCAACATCAAGCCCAAGGTCATATGTCTAGCTCCCAATACACCCATTCTAATCCACATGGGTACTCATCAAATCCACCCCCACAAAATTTCTCCCAAGGTTCACCTCCACAACATTTTAATCAACAAAGACCATCCAAACCATCCACATACCAACCTCCTTACAAAATGAGTTTGGAGGATGTGGTTCATTATTTCATTCAAAGCTAGACTATCTTCAGTCAAAGGCAAACCACCTTTAACAGCAATATCTTGGCTCAACTCAAAAAAGTTACCAATGGCATAGGCATATTACAACAAGACAAGGGAAAATTCCCTGCTCAACCCCAAGAGAACCCTAAGGGCCAACATGTGATTGAGTCGTTCGAGCCCAACAAAGAGAGTTGTGAGCAACTCAAGGTGGTCACCACCCTTTGTAGTGGCAAACAAATTGATAAGAACGTTGTGTCAGAGATCTCACCCAAAGCAACATTGCCAAAGGAAAAAGAAGGTGAGGTGAGTGAGAAGAAAGAAAGTGGGGTGAGAGGGAAGAAAAAAATGGTTGACAAAAGTGTTCTTGTTTCCCCCATACCTACTCCTTTTCCTAATCGCTTGAACTCATCATTCAAGGTGGCTAATTATTTTGATATCATTGAAATGTTTAAGCAGGTGAAAATAAACATTCCACTCCTTGATGCAATCAAGAAAATTCCATCTTGTGCAAAGATCTTGAAAGACTTATGCACGGTAAAGAGGAGGCTCAATATTCACAAGAAAGTATTCCTCACTGAACAAGTGAGCACAATTTTGAGGACAACACACCCCTCCAAATTTTAAACACCCTGACTATCCTACCATTGCCATAACAATCGGGAATTACCGGGTGGAGCAAGCACTCCTTGATTTGGGGGCTAGTGTGAATCTCCTTCCGTACTTGGTGTACCAACAACTCTAGCTCGAAGAATTGAATCCTACTCCAATCACTCTTTAAATGACATACCGTAGTGTCCAAACACCAAGGGGAGTAGTTGAGGATGTTTTAATACAAGTTGATAAATTTTACTCTCATGTTGATTTTATTGTGCGTGACACTCACCCAATTGCAAACTGTAGTTCCCAAATCCCTGTAATACTTGGTAGACCTTTTCATTCCACATCTAATGTTGTGATTAATTATAGGAATGGTCTCATGAAGCTTGCATTTGTGAACATGATCATGGATCTCAATATGTTCAACTTGTCCAAGCAACCGAGTGATGATGACGAGGTGCACGAAGTCAATAAGATTGACACCTTGATGGAAGAACACTTGGAGTTTTTGGGCATGCTAAAGTTTGGAGAAGGGAGAATGTTGATATAGAGGAAGTTGATGAGCAAGAGGACTTGGAGAGTTTGAAAGGGGTAGAAAAGTGGACCCCTACATTCAAGAAGCTCCCATATCAAGAAAATAAAATTTTTCCATCGACTGAGCAAAAACCCATCTTGGAGTTGAAGCCACTACCATCTCACCTGAAATATGCATATCTTGGGGATGACCATACTTTTTCGGTGGTGATTAGCTCAACCTTGGAGGCAAAACAAGAAGAAAATCTCTTGGAAGTGTTGAGAAAGCATAAGGGAACAATTGGTTGGACAATTGCTGCCATCAAAGGGATTAGCCCCCTCATTTGTACACACCGCATTTACCTGGAGGATGATTTCAAGCCATCTCAACAACCACAAAGAAGATTGAATCCAATTATGAAGGATGTGGTGAGAGACGAGGTGCTAAAACTACTTGACGTGGGCATCATTTTTTTGATTGTTGATAATAAATGGGTTAGCCCCACGCAAGTAGTACCCAAGAAGTCAGGAGTCACCATGGTGATAAATGAAGATAATGAGCTTATTCTAGCAAGGGTGATTATGCGATCACCCAAGTGGTATTTACCTTTTGAGCTTATGTGTGACTCAAGTGATTACGCGATCGGCGTAGTGCTCGATCAAAGGAAGGATAAGAGACCGTATGTAATATACTATGCTAGCAAAAACCTTAACGAGGCACAAATGAATTATCCAACCACTGGAAAGGAATTGTTAGCACTAGTGTTTGCATTGGATAAATTTCGTTCTTAAATCATTGATTCACTGATAGTAGTCTACACTGATCATTTTGCTTTGAAGTATTTGTTGTCTAAGCAGGATGCTGAACCAAGACTCGTCAGGTGGATCCTCCTATTCCAAGAGTTCAATTTGACAATCAAAGATAAGAAGGGAGTGGAGAATGTGGTGATGGATCATTTGTCCCAACTGGTGGTGCAAGAGGTTGATGGACACATTCCTATCCCTAATGAACATTTACTTTCAATTCATTCTCTATGTTCTTGGTATGCTGACAGATGTAATTATCTTGCAACAGGAAAAATACCAACGCAATGGAGTCTGGAGGATCGAAGAAGATTTATGACGGATGTGAAGTACTTCTACTTCGACAACCCATACCTGTTCAAGTACTGCCCTGACGAAGCCATGTGGAGATGCGTACCAAAAAATGAATAGTAGGAAGTCCTTGCATTCTGTCATTTCGAAGCATGCAGTGGCCATTTTTGTATGAAGAAGACTTTGGCAAAAATTCTACAGTCAGGTTTTTATTGGCCCTCTCTAATAAAGGATTGTATTTCATTTTGTAAAGAATGTGAGAGATGTCAACGTTTGGGTGTGTGACCTGAAAGAACATGATGCCCCTCTCCCCTATACTTGTTATAGAAATATTTGATTGTTGGGGCATCGACTTCATGAGTCCCTTCCCTATGTTGTTTGACTATCTATACATTCAACTGGCGGCGGACTACGTGTCCAAATGGGTGGAAGCTATCCCTACCAAGACTAATGACCACTAGGTCATGGTCAAATTCTTGAAAGAGAACATCTTTTCAAGGTTCGGGATGCCTCGTGTATTGATAAGCGATGTTGGGTCGCATTTCTGCAATAGACCATTTGCATCGCTGATACATAAATATGGTGTCACACATAAGGTATCTATTGCATATCACCCACAAACCATGGCCAAGCCAAGTTGGCCAATAGGGGAGATCAAAAACATCTTAGAGAAGAAGGTGAACCCAAATAGGAAAGATTGATCATGTAGACTAATTGATGCCCTATGGGCTTATCGCACTGCTTACAAGACTGTCTTAGGTATGTCTCCTTATCGGCTCATCTATGGAAAGGCTTGCCCTTTTCCAATTGAGATAGAACACAAGACCAATTAGGCCATAAAAGATTTTGAACTACAATTTGAGAATGGGCAGAGAGCATAGGAAACTAGAATTGAATGAATTGGGGGAGATTCAAAGAGATGCTATGAAAGTTCAAAATTTTCAAAAAAGCAAGCTAAGATCTTTCATGAAAAATCCATTATACGGAAGTCATTCGAGCCCGACCAAAAAGTGCTTTTATACAATTCTCGTCTATCTATCTTTCCTGGAAAACTCCGATCCCGTTGGGATGACCCCTATCTTGTCAAGGTGGTCTACCCCAATGGAGCCATGGATGTTACAAACCCTGAGGATGGCAGGACATTCAAGGTCAATGGGCATAGACTCAAGTCATTCTTTGAGGGTTTTAAAGGACAAGTAGTGGAAGAGGGTTTGATGGATCCGGTATATCCGAAATTGGTGGAGGAATAACAGTTCTTAGGATTCTTAGTGTACAGTCGCTTTTATTTACTTTAACTGTTTATGTACTTACTTTATCTATGCGTATAATGTTATTTTCTTAATTTCAGCTGTTGGTGTTTTTGTCAAAAGCTCAAGTGTGAGGTGTTCTCTTACACTACTCATCTTTTTACAGTCTTTCATTGCATATCATATCATTTTTGTTGCATTGAGGACAATGCATGAACCAAGTTGGGGGGTGAGGTGCACCATTTGTATGATACACCAATGTTTTGTGGAAATTTTTTGTTGATAATGTCAATTTTTGTACATACAAATTTATTGTTGTTCACAGTAGTGCAAATTAGGTGAAAATTTTGAAAATTTTTTGTGAAAATATCTGAATGTGGATCTATATTCCCTTATTAAGAGTGTTATGAGTTTGTTGATACGTTGATCTTGTCTTTGAATCTGCTATACATGAGCACATTATAGAGATTCATCCTATGCTTGAGTATCACATATGCATTTGCTTTTAAACTCAACTTTAATGACACCTTAAATGAGTAATTTTGGCACCTTACGGATTGAGTTCACCGATTAACCTTAATTAGTGTGTGAATTAATGGATTAAATAAGCTAACTTAGTAAAATAAAACAGTTAAAATTGTTAATTAGGGTTTGTGCGAAAACTAGGATTTTATATGTGTAATGTCTAAAATTTAAGGTTTTGATGTAGAATTATTGCAAATTAAAAGACGCAATTTGTCAAAGCTTAAAAGATCAAGGGATCAAAGTGTAAACCAACCAAGGACTAGCCAACACAACATGAATATCAGGATCAAAATTCCAGCAAGGCACTACCATCTAGACGGTGGCTCTTGGTGTCCGGACGGTGACCCTTGGCGGCTCACCTTCATCCTCCACCTCATGCTTCCTCCTTTTCTATATATAGGCCATGCATGACCTTCTTCAATAGAGAGTCGAGAAAGGCCAGAGAGGGGAGCTACAAAGAGAAATCCAAAGAGAAAAAGAAAGAGAAAAAGAAAGAGAGAAAGAGAAAGTAATACCCAATCCAGTCCGTCCTACTCAAAAGCCGAAACTCTGCACTTCTACATTTCTGTGTTATCTTTCTATTCGGATAGTTGAACTGCCGCCACCTTTTTGCCTTAACTTATAAAAAAGGTGGTTGTATTTCAGTTGTTCCTTGTGAAAGAAGTGTCTGAGTCTGTATTTTAATTACTGTTGTAATGAAACCTACATGTATTCCTTGCTTGTCTATAGTAATGGACTGTGAGTAGTTACTTATATCCTTCAGTAAAGAGTAAACATATGTACAGTATTGGTTAACTTTTGGAAATGCTGATGTTTTATTAATTACTAAATAAATATATATATATATATATATATATATATATATATATATATTATAAACTTCATGCATGATACATTGATATGCGTAATTGGGTATTACTCCCGGAATTATGATACCAATGAATCATCAACCTACCAGTTGAATCTCTATAGTGTTCCACTAGTATGGCTTGACCTCCAAAGGAGCACTGATGATGTTTTACTATAGCATGGTATAATCATCAGACTAACGATCTAAGTGATCCTCATGAACGGCTTGTCCTTCTGGATTACTAGGATTGTTTAACTGGTACATATTATAACCAACTAACCTAAGAAGTTGTGGTGTTATAGCCTATTAATACCACTAGCTAACCTAAGAAGTTGTTGTGTTATGGTTTATTATGTACGTAGATATTATAATATTGCCAAATGATCCACATAAATGACTTGTCCTTCTGGGTTATTAGGGTTAGTCAATTGATACACGTATACCACCAACAAACCTAAGAAGTTGCTATGTGATAGTTTATATACATCAGACCTACTAGTTGACTTTCAAGTAAAATGGAAGTTAATTGTTGTAAGGTAGCATTACCAGTATTTAACTAATATAAAGCATATGGGATCCTTAAACTAAATGGTACTTTTTATATTATTGTTTTTTCACAATATATCTGTAACCAACCGTTTAATTAGACTAGTTATCAATCTAAGTTCACATCACAAGCTATTTCATGTTGTCCTATTTTAAACAACAACTGCACTATTTTCATTTTAATTCCTAATTATTAAAACTCTTTGTGGGATCGATCTTGGACTTAAATCGAGAAAATTACAATTCGACCACTTCTACTTGGGTGTATAATTTAAATCCGATCAACAAAATAGGTCGAATCAAGTTTTTGGCGCCGTTGCCAGAGAGTTAAGGTAATTTGAAATCAAATAAAATGTGAACGCGTTGTTTAATTTGTAATATATATATATATATATATATATATATATATATATATATATATATATATATATATATATATATATATATATATATATTGTGTGTTTTCTTTAATAGTTTATGTCTATTCATTCATCAGTAGGTTCTGTAAATCAATCATCCCCTTCGTCTTCATCATCATCATCTATAGAAGAATCATTTGAATTAAGTATGGCTAGAAACGTACCTAGGTAAGAACAACCTAGAGAATAAGAAGTAGTTCAAAATATTCGACCATTAAGAGAATACTTACATCCTACTCGAACTAATGTCCTATCATTTTTTTCTTTTCCAACAGATGTTACAAATCTTAATATTAAGCCAGGAACAATACAATCATTACCACAGTTTCATGATTTAGAAACTGAAAATCTTTATGTGCATATGAAAGAATTTGAAATAGTCTGTGGAACTTTGCAAGATAATTCTGAAATAGTTAGATTAAATTTTTTTTCCTTTTTCTTTGAAAGATAAAGAGAAACAATGGGTTAACTCTTTACGATCTAATTCAATAACAAATTGGCAAGCTTCACAAACTGAGTTTTTTTTAAAAAAAATTCCTATGTATCGTACCAATACATTAAAATGTCAAATAATGAATTTTTCTATAAAATAAGGTGAAACTTTTTATCAATATTGGGAAAGATTTAAAGATCTTCTCCAAGCTTGTCCACATCATGCATTTGAAACTGAACTTTAGTTGGGTTTTTTTATGATGCTCTTCCACCTGCAATGCAACAATTTGTTGAAATGATAGCGCAGGGGGAATTTATGGGTAAATATCTTGAAGAAGCATTTCAATTTTTTTGATACTATTTCTGAGAGTTCCCAGATGTGGGACTCGACTTCTTCAAATATAGTAGAAACTAAGCCATCTACATCCGAAAGAGAAAAATATGTATTGAAAGAAGATGATGACTTAAGAACTAAAATGACTAATTTATCTTGAAATCTAGAAGCTTTAAAAATGAAAAATATTAAGCAAGTGTCTATGGTATCTACTACTGATCAAATATGTGAAATTTGTGCATTGTCATGACATCCTGCTGTAGAATGTCCAACTGTACCAGCATTCAAATAAGTGTTAATTGAACAATCCAATGTTGTTCCAACTTATAATAAGCCTTATTTAAAATCATATTCTGACCTGAATGGATAAATCATCCAAATATTAGTTAGAGAAATATACAACCTAGAAATCAAACACAAGGTCCACCACAAAATCAACAACCATATCAACCCCCACATAAAAGAATTCTGGAAGATACTATGAATCAATTTGTTCAAAGTCAAATGAGTTTTAATACTCAAACAACTCAAGCTTTTAATGAT
The DNA here is from genome assembly GCA_963454935.2 of Ilex paraguariensis. Classification (NCBI taxonomy): domain Eukaryota; kingdom Viridiplantae; phylum Streptophyta; class Magnoliopsida; order Aquifoliales; family Aquifoliaceae; genus Ilex; species Ilex paraguariensis. The sequence continues at coordinate 3,592,880 of CAUOFW020003946.1, forward strand.
TTTAAAGCCCAAACTTCTCAGAATATTGAAGATACCAAAAGTCATCTAGCTAAGTTGACTCAATCCCTCCGTATGCCAGAAAGGGGAAAATTTTCATCTCAGCCTAAACCTCCGCAAAGTCTGAATCAAGCTAATTTTGTGTCTGCTGAACCTTATCCAAGTCAAGTACAAGCAATCACAACATTAAGAAGTGGTAAGGTAATTGATAAAACTATTAAACCTAAACTTTCCAAGAAAATATGTAAGTCAATTCCTATTAATGAACCAATTGAACCTAAACCTTCAATTGAAAAACAACAAGGAATACAGAAGGAAGAAGAACATACGTGTCCTATTCCTTTACCTTTTCCTCAAAAGATCAAGATATTGACATCTGAAAAAGATCAAGCTGAAAGCTTTGAACTGTCGAACAAGTTAAGATTAACATTCCTTTATTGGATGCCATTAAAAGAGTTTCAGCTTATGCTAAGTTTTTAAAAGATCTTTGCACAATAAAAAGAAAAAGAAATGTACCAAAGAAAGCATTTCTAATTAAACAAGTTAGGACTATAATACAACATAACACTCTTTTGAAGTTTAAAGATCCAGGTAGTCCTAGAGTCTCATGTATCATTGGAATGTTCTGAATTGAAGAGGCTTTGCTAGATCTTGGAGTTAGTTGTAATTTAATGTCATATTCAGTGTATACACAATTAAGATTGAGTGAGCTGAAACCTACTAATGTTACACTATAATTAGTAGATCAATCGATAAAAACTCCAAGAAGGATTGCGGAAGATGTTATTATCCAAGTTGATCAATTTTATTTCTTAGCAGATTTTATTGTTTTAGATACACAACCAATATTTCATCCATCTGCATATACACCTATTATTTTGGGTCGACCATTCCTAGCTACATCAAATGCATTGATAAATTGTAGGAATGGAATCACGAAACTTTCATTTGGAAACATGACCTTGGAATTAAATATTTTTAATAGTGCAAAATAACCTAGAGAAGAAGATGAAGCGCATGAAATAAATTGTGTTGAGTCCTTGACTCAATGGTTTTTTGAAAAGGTTTTTCTAAAAAAAGAATTATATACATTAGAATCTATATCCAATGATGAATTTGAAAAGATAGAAAATCCAAAATGTGAAAATCTGTGGTCTAAAATTGTAGAGTGCAATGTCAAAGTTTTTAAGCCAGATTTAAAAGCACTTTCAACTAATTTAAAATATGTTTTTTTTAGAAAAAGATGAAATTTATCCTATAATCATGTCATCGAATCTATCTGAAAGTCAAGAAAAAGAATTAACAAAAGAATTGAAAAAACATCAAAGTATTCTTGGATGGACAATAGCATATATAAAAGGTATAAGCCCACTTCTATGTACTCATTGTATTTATTTAGAAGAAAATGCTAAACCATCTCGTCAAATGTAGAGAAGACTGAATCCACACCTAAAAGGGGTAGTTCGTAATAAAGTACTTAAACTATTAGATGCAAATATCAATTATCCTATAACTGATAGTAACTGGGTAAGTCCTACACAAGTAGTCCCTTAGAAGTCTGGTGTCACTATAATAAAAAATAAAAAAAATGAATTAATCCCTATGCGCACAGTCATAGGTTCGCGTGTGTGTATTGACTATCAAAAGCTAAATTCCCTCACCAGAAAAGATCATTTCCTGTTACCTTTCTTAGATCAAGTATTAGAAAGAATAGTTGGTCATACATATTACTATTTTTTAGATAGATATTTTGGTTATAATCAGATTAAAGTTGTAATAGATGATTAAGAAAAAGGTACCTTTACTTGTCATTTTGGTACTTTTGCATATAAAAGGATGTCTTTTAGATTATGTAACGCTCCAGCTACCTTTTAACGTTGTATGTTAAGTTTATTCACTAATATGGTAGAAAGGTATCTAGAAGTTTTTATGGATAATTTTTCAGTGTATGGTGATTCATTTCATATATATTTAGAAAATCTTGAAAAAGTACTTATTCAATGTGAAGAAACAAACCTTGTCTTAAATTGGAAAAAAATGTCATGTTATGGTTACACAAGGTATTGTTTTAGGTCATGTAGTGTCTGAAAAGGGGATCGAAGTTGATAAATCTAAAATCAATTTAATAGCTAATTTGTCATCACCAAAAATTGTAAACATGTTTGCTCTTTTCTAGGTCATGCAAGATTTTACATAAGGTTTATAAAAAATTTTAGTTCAATATCTAGACCTATATGTAATCTTTTATGTAAGGATGTTTTATTTGAATGGAATGAAGCATGTCAATCAACATTCGACAAATTAAAAAGCATGCCTATTTTTGCACCTAATATGCAACCTTTTGATTGGTCTTTACCTTTTGAATTAATGTGTGATGCAAGTGATTATGCAATAGGAGCTGTATTAGTCAAAGGAAAGAATAAAAACATCTTGTGTTATCTACTATGCAAGCAAAACTCTAAATGATGTACAAATAAACTATTCAAGGGGGTAAGGAAATGGTTTAGAATAGAGTCCTAACTTGGAATTGAGATGTGATAATCACTTGGTTGGGGATTCCATAGAAAAGTGATTTTTATGGGCATGATTATATGTTTACATGGTGGTTTTGTGTTGATGTTTGAGAAATACCTCAAATGATCGGTATGTTACTTGATGAATTTGATATGTGGAAGTCATTGGGGTAAACCCTTGGAAATTGGGTGTATATGTGTTGTTTTGTGTATTTTAAAACTTTCCCACCATAGTTGGTTGGATAGAAAAATGGTAGGCATGTGGAAATATGAAATTCACTTGCCTATGGTTATGGAGTTGGTGTAGAAAGGATATAATCAATTTCTAGTTTGAAATTGATGGTTTAGTTAAAAAGGGGTATTGAGGATGGGTGGCATGACTTGAGATAAATTATCTTGTTGAATGCACCATTGGTGTATGTTAAGTGTGGAAAAAGGGTGCTTAAATGTGCTAAATGAATCTTGTAATAAAGGATTTGCAATGGATATAGAAATTGGGTGAAGAAAAGTCGATACACTTTTCTGCTCCAGACCAGTTGTCGTAGAATGGTCATAACTTTTGATCCAACTGTTGTATTAAGCTGAAATGTTGCCACCATACAGAAGACATCTAGATCTACAACTTTCATGTTTTTAACTTTTCTAGATTCTGAGTGGATCATGGTCAAAATGGAGAAAAACAGAGGTACTTCCACCAGAGGGAGCTAGTGTTGGTGCCTTTGTTACCAAACACCAATACCTCTTTGATTTCTTAACTTCTAAGCCTCCAAATCCTCATGTAATGTGTCCATATCTTCACCACACATCCAAGATAGTTTCAAGATTCTAAAATACTTGATTTATGCTATAAATATTTGCAACATCCAAATATCAATATTATTCATAATTTCGGCTCACTCTAAGTACTTACATGCAAAAGTTCAGTTAAAATGCATGTAATGAGGCCTACAAATATGCAATATTTTGCACTCATCACTGTGTGTTTTTTGGTTTCAAATGAAATATATCGAGGTGTGTTAGACCTAGATTGGTTTAAATGATTAAAGGATCATGGGTTACATGTGTGAGTTAAAATCCTGGACAAAAGGGATATTATTGACGTGATGTCGGTTTGTGTGACATTCATGGATCTTTCCATGAGTTGACAGGTGGTCAATGGTAGAAATCACTTAATATGATTTCTTGAGTTATACGATGAATATGAGTGAATTATATGATTACATGATTGGTGCCTTGAACGTGTTCGATAAAATACCTTGAATGATAGAAGTTGTGTTTGATAAATTAACATGCTTGGAAAATGTGGTAAAGTGAAATCATATGCTTATGATGTGATTTACAACTTGGAAGGTTATGTTGATGTATGCTTAACGATATGTTAGCATTATGATGATCATGGAATTTATATGTTTGGATATAATTGATCATGAAATATGTTGCTATTGTTCATATGACATTCATTACATATTGAACATGGCAGTAGTTCGCAATAATGCATTACATTGCATATGCACGGGGTAAACACATCTATAAGCTTGAGTGTGGGTGTGTGGGTGCATGGTTGATCAAACATCATCCTTGGTGGTTGGTGGTGGGCTTAGGAAAGTGGGATAGAACATCCTATTCAATCGCACGATTGCATTCATGATAAAACTTATGTCGGGTACATCAAGTAGGGCTAGACTCTCCCTCGGCTGAAAAACCCGGCCACTTGGTTCATACACTTCCCGGCGGTGAAATTCTAGAAAGTGTATTTGGTCTGCGAAACCTGCGATGCAATTCCAAAACTCCGCTACCCAACAAAGACACAAGATTTTATTGTACAAAACACCCATTCAATGGGTAACATCTATGAATGACTTGGTTTTACAAGAAAAACATAACTTTATTTCAAACGGTCATTGGATGTATTTTTGTCAATTGACGGGTTCATTATACAAGTGCAACGCATTGTGTGGTGGGAGTCGGTGAGAACTCAGGATTAGGTGCATGAGTGAGTCTCATCTCATTTCATGGCATGGCATGACATTATCATTTTCCAACATTGAATTGTCTATTATTGTTGGAGTGGATATTGTGGTGGCTTGTTGCATGTGCACATTTCATATGCACTTAGGATGGGGAGTAGCCTCCGTTGGAAATACTCTACTGGGCGTTGGCTCACCCTATATAGGAAACATTTTAGGTGCAGGGTGCGTACCCGCGGAGAACTCTCATTCGGAGCCTCAATGGTGAAGAGGGGCCAACATGTGGCCTTTAACCATAATTGTTTTGTAAACTTTTCTTCAAACTATGTTTGGCATGTAATATATGTAAAAATAATTCTAACTTTGAGCTTGTATTAATTATGTTTATGCATAGCTTATAATGTGGGAATATGGATGAATGGAGCCGGTGTGGTTAACTTAGTATGTTGTACCTTGGATGGGTCATACGATTGTATAGTATATAGGTTGTATTTTGAGTAGAGCTCTCTGTACAAAGGAGACTCCGCCCGATTTTGTTTAATTAGGGATCCCGGTAAATGGGACACAACGGCATGGTATCGAGTTATACGATATCTATAGGTATTTCGCGGGTTGATGGGTGATCAACGGGACCCTCAATTTTTGGGGCGTCACATTAACAAACAAGGTTCTTCTCAAAAAAAAATTACGTACTTCACTTAGAACTTTACTTCTATCAGACAAGGTATAATGAGAAGGGATAATACCAATAGCTAAATAATTAACTATATCTACATACCATTGTAATTCTATTATTGCAAACAGTTGTTCAACTGAAAAAGTTTCTCTAATCGGAGTTGGTTCTTCCTTTATATTATAATTTAGTCTTGACAAGTGATCTACTACCACATTTTCTACTCTTTTCTTATCCTTAATGATATGATCAAATTCTTGAAGTAATAATATCCATCGTAGAAGACATGGTAAAAGGCATATGGAAAAGAGAAACAAGATACGTGATAAATGAAGTTAACCGCATCACTGGTGTTATTGATACAAACAGTTCTGACACTGAATCAGTGTGATTGATGTATAATTTTGGAATAGTGTAAATAATTGTACATAACTATAAATTAATTACGAAAATCAGTAAATAATATATAACAAATAAACAAAAAATTAAAACAACCAATTTTTGTTGACAACAAAAAGAGTGAACAATTTGTTACCCTGACCTCAGAAAAATCAGATTTATACCAAGCAGGCCTACTTTGTATATGCATTTGGAATGGGATACACAATTGATCTTCCAAACTTAATCATGGATCAAATGTTGCTTACAGTGGAGAGAAAAAAACTCTCAGTTCTATATGCTATGTGAGTTTCTCAATTATGCAGGAACAAGGGAATAATAGTTGATCCAATATGGAAAACAATGGAACATGCTAGACCGTTAGATAAAACTTCTTTAAGGAAGAGTCATGGAGGATAGCTTGAAGAGCAACCCGAAGCACCACCTCCACCACAAGAAGAGCCATTCCAAGCTCCTGAAGAATTTTTTGCACAATAACAGCCACAGCCACGAGAAGAGCAGCCATACATACCAATGGATGACAAAACCGACAGACAAATCCTATTAGGATTGGAGACCACAGTTAATCGGCTCGGTACCAGCATCACCCAAATAAATCAACGCTTGACTAATTATGAACAAAATCAAGCAGAAATGCTAAGGCTACTTTAAAAGTATTTTGGAGGAGGACCATCTATTACATAAACATTGGAGATTCTACACAAAAAATTTGCTATCTTTCACTCATCTTTTAAACTATGCACATTTACTTTATTTTTTAAACTTGTTTATGTTTTGAATTTATATTTTGAACTTGTATATGTTTTGCACCTATTTGTGATTTTGAGTTTGTTTTTGTTACTAGATAGGAAACTTATGTTGTTAAGTTAGGAAGACTAGTTCATATGATTCACAGTTGGGTTAAGTTAATATTCTAATGCTTAGCAAGAATAGTCTTTAATCTAATCACATGGGATTTTCATATATTGGTTGTGAATTATCTTAATATTTTTGTTTAAACTTAATATTTTGAGCACAGTTAGATATATTTATTGATAAAATTTTATGACATATTATAATCGTTGCATATATAGTGAAGATGTAAGACTTATTGCTGATTTTGAATCAATCTTTTCATTGGGAGATATTCTACATCTACTCAAATAAGAATCTTTGATTCAGTGGTAGACTTTCTTTGAATAATCTCATTAACTTTGTTTTGATTAGCACTGATTAAATTATATTATTAACATCTTCCTTAGACTTTCATTACAAGATTATACTAATGTAGGATTTTCTGGAAAATGATCTTAGGCCATTTTTGATTAATCTTGAGCCTTGATCATTTCTTTTACAAAATTATATCCTTAGCCAGCCATGATTGAGCCTAACAAGAATATAAATTCTTTTCTTGAAACCCAAAAAATACCCGAGCTATATTAAAATATATTAAAACTACCATTGCTATCTAATTTTTGTGCACCTTCTTCTAAATCAGCAGAATACAAAAAAGTAGTAGAAGAAGAAAAGGTAGAAAATAATTTGTAAAACCCAGGTAAATTTAAAATTTTAATAAAAAGGGCTAAATGGTAATTTGTCACTACAATATGAATTTTAAACCTGAATTTTTGTAGAATTGGATGAAGAAACGGACCTCACCATTGGATTCGTCTCACGAAATCTAGCTACCTTGTCAATTTTCATCAAATTTCAAGATAGTTGAATTTTTCACATTTTACTAGGCGGTCGAGTCTCGGATGACCCAAAAACGATAAGTTTTTTAAAAAAAAATTAAAATTTGGAAAATAATTTAAGGCAAATTAAAATAAAAATATTTTAAACTTGAACCGGGACGAAATTTAATCTTTTTGGGGTGAAAAAGTACCATAAAAAATAGGGTTGTATGGCGCAATGTGGGCCAAGTGTTTTGCGGGTATAAAAAGTGGAGAAATATCATATTTCTCCCCATTCTTTAGCAATTCACCGATAGAAGAGAGAAAGAGAGAGAAAAATAGAGAAATTCTACCTTTTCTCTACGGTCTACGGAGCTCTGGTGTTCGAATCCACTCGAGCCAAGAATTAAAGTTGCTCATCTCGTCGAGGGCTACGCAACCACACCAAAAACGACGGCTTTCACCAAAGGTTTGGAAGACAAAATTTTGTGAGGGCTTGGATTTGAGCTTGGGCTAAATTCTTGGAGCTTCCCAACGTGTTTTTACACGTTAAGAGGTAGGGTTCCTTCCTACTTAGGTTTATTTTATAACCTAGGATGTGAAATTGAAGTGGGTAGGTTGATAGAGATATATATCACTTACCTTTGTTTGTGAAATTGATAAAAAAAAAAGGGTATGAAAATGGGTATAGAAATGGTTTAAAATAAATTCCTAGCATGGAATTAGTATGTGGTAATTACTTATGTAATTCCATGAAAATTGGTGTTATGTGGTCATGCTATGTGTTTATATTATGCCTTTGTGAATAAAGTGTGTTGTTGGCATTTATTATGTAATAACATACCTGTGATGTATTGTTGGAATTGGTAATTATGTGTTTTGGATATGAATTGCTATGGAATATGTATAATGTGGTAAAATTTACTCGTATGGCATTCATTACATATAAGACATGACATCGATATAGCAATGGTGCATTACATTGCATTTGCACTAAGGCATCGCATCCATAGGCACGAGACGTAAGTGTGGGTATGGGTGTGTGCATGGTTTTATCAAGCACCATACTTGGTAGCTAATGGGTGGGCTCGAAAAAGTTGGATTAAAAATCTGACTGAGTCGTACGGCTACATGAAAATTGAGTCAGAGTTAGCAAGAAGGGTCAGACAATCCCTCGGGTAAGAGGCCTGGTGATTTGATACGTACTCCAGTGAAAATGAAGAGACATGTTGGGGACTTTGTCGAACGATGTCTCACGTGTCAGTAGGTCAAGGCTCAGCACCAGAGACTGACAGGGTTGCGCCAACCTTTGGAGGTGGTTGAGTGGAAGTGGGTGCATGTCATTATGGATTTTGTGACTCACTTGCCACAGACATCGCGAGGACATCATGGTGTGGGTAATAGTGGACGGGTTTACGAAGTCGGCACACTTTTTGGCGGTGTGGATGACCTTCAGACTGGAGGAATTCTATTGATTGTATATACGGGAGAATGTAAGGTTGCATGGGGTGCCGTATCTATTGTATCGGATCAGGATCCTAGGTTCACGGCTCACTTTTGGGAGAGTTTCCAACGGGGCATTGGGACACAGTTGATGATAAACACAACTTTTTATCCCTAGACGGACAGTCAATCAGAGTGGACCATCCAGACATTAGAGGACATGCTACGGACATGCGTCCTAGATCTCAAGGGTAGATAGGAAGAGCATTTACCCTTAGTGGAGTTCGTCTACAACAATAGTTATCAAATGAGCATTCAGATGGCACCTTATGAGGCATTATATGGGAGGCTTTGTCGTTCTCCAGTGTGCTGGACGGAGGTGGGATAAGACCTTGTATGGGTCCAAATTTGATCAGAGACACCTCAGAGAAGGTGGACTTGATAGGGAAGCGCCTTCTTACAACTTAGAGCCGACAGAAGAACTACACCGATAGACGGCAGCAACCTCTGGAGTTTGAGGTGGGAGATCACGTCTTCTTGAGGGTGATGCAAAAGAGGGGAGTGGTTAGATTTGGAAAACAAGGAAAGTTGTTGCCGAGGTTTTTCGTGCCATTTGAGGTATTCAAGAGGGTGGGCACAATGGCTTATAGATTGGCGTTACCGCTAAATTTATCGGTGTTCCGTGTCTCTATGCTCTGGAAGTATAATCCAGATCTAACACATGTGATGGATTGAGGTGTGTTGATTATTGATGCCGATGGGACCTTCAAGGAGGGACCGGTGCGTAACATGGATAGTTAGGAGCAGATTTTGTGATGCAAGACTGTGAGGCTAGTGAAGGTGTTATGGCAGCACCGTGGCGTAGAACAGGAGACATGGGAGCATGAGGACACTATACGTACCAATTATCCGTTCTTGTTTAAGAATGGAGTTACAATTCTATAATTTAAAGTATAATGTTATTGTGGCATGTGCATGTGGTAAAGTGTATATGTGTGTGTGAATTTCGGGGACGAAATTCTTTTAAGGGGGGAAGAATGTAAAACCCGCATAAATTTAATTTTTTTAAGAAAAAGAGTAAAATGGTAATTTGCTACTATGGTACAAGTTGTAAACCTAAATTTTTCTAGAACTCGGATGACAAAACGGACCTCACCGTTGTATTCACCTTGTGAAATCTAGCTACCCCGTCAATTTTCGTCGAATTCTGATATAGTCAAATTTTTTACATTTTACGAGGCAGTCGAGTCATGGATGACCCAAAAACAAGAATTTAAAAAAAAAAATTTGAAAGTTAAAAAATAATTTAAGGCAAGTTAGAATAAAAAAATTTTGAATTTGAACCGGGGTGAAATTTAATCGTTTCGGGGTGGAAATGGACCCGAAAAAAAAAGGGTATGAAAATGGGTATAGAAATGGTTTAAAATAAATTCCTAGCATGAAATTGGTGTGTGGTAATTACATATGTAATTCCATGAAAATTGGTGTTATGTGGCCATGCTATGTGTATATATTATGCCTTTGTGAATAAGTGTGTTATTGACATTTATTATGTAATAACATACTTGTGATGTATTGTTGGATATAAAAATGTTGATGTATGATTATACATATATCAACATTATGGTGGAATTGATAATTATATGCTTTGGATATCAATTTCCATGGAATATGTATAAATGTGGTAAAATTTGCTCATATGGCATTCATTACATATGGGGCATGACCTCAATATAGTAATGGTACATTACATTACATTTGCACAGAGGCATCGCATCCATGGGCACGAGACATGGGTGTGGGTATCGGTGTGTGCATGGTTTGATCAACCATCATATTTGGTGGTTGATGAGTGGGCTCAGGAAAGTTAGATTGAAAATCCGACTGAGTGGCACGGCTGAATGAAAATTGGGTCAGGGTTAGCAAAAAAGGCAAGACAATCTATCGGGTGAGAGGCCCGGTGATCGGATACGCACTCCATTGGTATAAGAGCTCATAAAGTGTCGGTGTACGCGGAACCGTTGGTGGAAGTCCATAAATTCGGTTTCCATTGAGTGCCATTGGTGTAAGTCCATAAATACCCACCCTAATAAAAACTCGGAGATTTTTAAATAGTCATTGGTTGTCTAATGCCAATGGCGGGGCTTGGAAAGCCAATTTTTATACTCATGGCATAGCATGGGAGAAAAGGAGTCAGGGAGGGCTCGGGTTGAGTTGCATGAGTGGATATCACCTCATATCATGGCATGACATGTTAGATTCCAACTTAGACTTGCTAAATCTTGGTTAGAATGGTTGTTGCTTGTTTATGTGTTGCATGTGAGCATTTTCATATGCATTTAGGTTGGGGAGTAGCCTTTGTAGAAAATACTTTACTGAGCGTGGCTCACCCTTTATGGGAAAAATATTTCAGGTATGGGTGGTATGATGGCGGAAGGCTCTCACTCGGGGCCTCATGTATGAAGAAAGCCAAAATGTGGCTTTTATTTTGAGTGTTTTGTAAAGTATTATGAAAATCTAGTTTGGCATGTAAATTAGTGTAATCGAAGCTGCATGGACCTTGTGTTATATGAAATATTGTCATTACACATGTGTTGGATGAAAAGGGGATAGGATGGAATGAGTTGGAAATGCAAAACAGGTGAAATAGGAAAAAGTCGGCAAAGCATACTAATAGGGCATACCGGTATGACGAGGTTCAATGTGCAGCTCATACTGGTAGGGTATACCGGTACAAACTTTGTCCAGAAGGCAAGCCCTATCGGTATACCCTACCAATAGGATTTTTCCAGTAGGCTCACCCTACCGGTATGCCATACCGGTAGGACTTCCAAAAATTTGAAATTTTAAAACTGTTTTGCTATGCTTTTGGGCCATGTGTCCTTCATTCCAAATGATGTAAGTGGACTACAATGGAGTATGAAATGTGGTACATTAGACCACGATTTGATTAAGTGATAAAATGTACACGGGTTACACATGTAGGTTATAATTCTGGTTAGGGAATGCTATTGACGTGATGTCGGGTTGTGCGACAACCACGGGTACTTTCTCAGGTTGACGGGTGATCAACGGTTGGAAAAGGACCCCCAGTTTTATGGGCGTCATAGAATCACTGCTCAAAAAGAAGAAAAAAAGAGTTGTGAAAGAAATGTAACGAAAAAGAGAGAAAGAAAGGAGCCAAGAAAGTGAAAATGGAGGAAAAATAAAAAGGATGGTCATGCAAAATCTTGACTAGAAATAAAATGAGGTGTGCCACAATATTAAGAAATAATAGCTTTTGAATCCCATTCACGTTGTTTCCTGAACCTTAAACCATTGGCCACATTACAACCTTGAAAAAGTCCTTTTTGATTCCAGAAATCATGCATTTGTATTAACCTTAACTATCCTAAAAAGAAAAATGTTAATAATATGTTTAAAATAGTGTTAATATTCTTTCATGAGATTATGTCAAATTCCAATTTTATTCAAATACCCCTCTTTTGATTAACTATATGTAAAATTATTTGTTTTGTTAACAATATTCCAACCACATGTAGTTTTTGAGAAAATAGTCACTGTAACATGTGTGTATTCTTTGTTGAGTGTATTCCGGGGGAGAATTGACATCAAAACTACTATCTGAGATGGTAATATTTCTTAAATATTTTTTGAAAATAAAGAAATCATTACACACACGCACACGTTCTTATAAAAATATATAGATAATATTGCAACTAATATGTGTTATTTTTATAGTGATCAAAAAAAGAAGTATTCAAGCAATACAGATGGAATATTAATTTTATTTTATTTATTTGTGAAAAATATGAATTATGAACTCCTAACTACTGAAGTTTGTAGGTAGCTTCACTGGAAACCTTAACGAGAAAAAACTCGTCCACTAGGGATCACCTAGGGGTTTAAAGGCTTATTGCATATGCTAAATGCAATCGTAAAAAGATCTACAAAAATGATTTTACCTTTGTTTGTATTTTAATTTTGTTAAATAGTTTTTATAATTTACTAGGTACTAGTAAAATTTAAGTTAGGGAGTGTGATTAACCCTAATTAGTGTGTGAATTAATAGAGTAAATAAGCTAACTTAGTAAAATAAAATAGTTAAAAACTGTTAATTAGGGTTTGTGCGGAAACTAGGGTTTTATATGTGTAATGTCTAAACTTTTAGGTTTTGATGCGGAATTATTTCAAATTAAAAGGTGCAATCTATCAAAGCTTGAAAAATCAAGAGATCAAAGTGTAAATCAACCAAGGACTAGCCAACACAACATGAAGATCAGGATCAAAATTCTAGCAACGCACCACCGTTTGGACGGTGGCTCTTGGCATTTGCGCGGTGGCCCTTGGCGGCTCACTTTCATCCTCCACCTCAGTCTTCCTCATATTCTATTTATAGTCCATGAATGGCCTTCTTCAACAGAGAGCTGGGAAAGGCCAAAGAGGGGAGCTCTAGAGAGAAATCCAAAGAGAAAAGGAAAGAGAGAAAGAGAAAGTAATACCCAATCTGGTTTGTCCTACTCGCAAGCTGAAACTCTGTACTTCTACATTTTTGTGTTATTTTTCTATTCAGATAGTTGAACTGCCGCCACCTTTTTGTCTTAACTGATAAAAAAGGTGGTTATATTTTAGTTGTTCCTTGTGAATGAAGTGTCTGAGTCTGTATTTTAATTATTATTATAATGAAAACTACCTGCACTCCTTACTTATCTGTAGTAATGGAGTGTGAGTAGTAACTTATATCCTTTAGTGAAGGGTAAACAGATGTATAGTATTGGTTTAACTTCTGAAAATTCTGATGTTTTATTAATTAATAANTTTTTTTTCAAGCAGAAGACGGCATACGAGATGATCTGGTGACTGGAGTTCAGACGTGTGCTCTTCCGATCTAATATATATATATATATATATATATATATATATATATATATATATATATATTTATATATATATTATAAACTTCATGCATGATACATTAATATACGCAATTGGGTATTACTCCCGGAATTATGATATCAATGAATCATCAACCTGCCAGTTGAATATCTACGGTGTTTCACCAATATGGATTGACCTCCAAATGAGCACTGAGGATGTTTTACTGTAGTACGGTATAATCATCAGACTAACGATTTAAGTGATCCTCATTAACCGCTTGTCTTCTGGATTACTAGGATTGTTTAACTGGTACATATTATAACTAGCTAACCTACAAAGTTGTTGTGTTATAGCCCATTAATATCACCAGCTAACCTAAGAAGTTGATGTGTTATAGTTTATTATATACGTACATATTATAATATTGTCAATTGAGTAATTCAAATGATCCTCATGAATGACTTGTCCTTCTGGGTTATTAGGGTTAGTCAATTGACACACGTATACCACCAACAAACCTAAGAAGTTGTTGTGTAATGGTTTATGTACTTCAGACCTACCGGTTGACTTTCTAGTAAAATGGAAGTTAATTGATGTAAGGTAGCATTTTCAGTATTTAACCAATATAAAGCATATGAGATCCTTAAACTGAAGGCTACTTTTTATATTATTGTCTTTTCACAATCTATCTGCAACCAACCGTTTAATTAGACTAGTTATTAATCTAAGTTCACATCGCAAACTATTTCATGCTGTCCTATTTTAAACAACAACTGCACTATTTTCATTTTATTTCCTAATTATTAAAACTCTTCGTGGGATCGATATTGGACTTAAACCGAGAAAACTATAATTCAACCACTTATACTTGGGTGTATAATATAAATCCGATCAACAAAATAGTTCGAATCATTCACATTTTAGTGCTTGACATTAATAGTAGAAATGAGTAAGAACCCATGAGAGCTTTAGTGCCAATTCTTGTTGGAGGGGAATTACATTTACTCAAGGAACAATTCGTCAAATTTCAAATTTGTTCAATAGTCTCATTATGCTCGTTTCTGTTAGGTGCATTTGTGTAGTGATTGACTTCTCTTGAAATGCATAATGCTTAGGCCATTTTTGAATATTTTGAGCCTTGGCCTTTTTCTTGAGAAAATATTATCCCTAGTGTCGTGACTGAGCCTTAATTGAAATTTGTTTCTATGCCACACATTAGACCAAGCCAGTGAAAATAATAAATATCTACCATACCTTAGTTGTTCCTAGAGTTGAATATGAATGATTGTAAAAGAGAAGGAAGTATGGTGTGGAAACTCAAACAAAAGGGGTGAACAATGTTAAAAATCAAAGAGTTTAATTGAAAAGAATGAAAATACAAGAAAATGAAGAAAATGGGTGAGAAGAAGAAAAGAATGATCAAAATAAAAGGAAATGTTAAGGAAAAGAAAGAAAAGAAACAAAGAATGTAGTGATGGTGTAAGAAGGAAAACGCCATGAAAAGGGAGATATTTTTGAAATAAAAAATCAGTCACTTGGAACAACCCTCTTTGTTATCCTATATCCTTTGTTTCTTTTGCCTAAATATCACCCCCAAGGCCCCATTATAACCATTGAAGTCCTAAATGATATAGAGAAGCATGGGAGATGCATACTTTTAAAGAAAAAGAGAAGTTGGTTTGCTATATGGTGCCCTAGCATCCCTTTCATGAGATTATGCCAAGGTTGTTTCACTTTCATGAATAATCTTCATTTTTGGATACATGTGAGCATATTTTTTTTTGTGCAAAAGATTCTATTTCACATATACACATGGAGAGCATGCCAAGATGGCATATGTGTGATTCATTGTGGAGAGACACCCTTGGTGAGGTTGCATCGAAGCTGAATTTGGATAGCCAGTGTGAATGTGAATTCCATTGTGTAAGGGCTTAAATTATTGGTCTATTGCACACACACACACGAGTTTAAAAATGAATGTGAAGGTGCATACTTTAGACTAGTATTTAAAGCCATAGTGTTGCTCATGTGTTCTTGGTTTTGTCAGTTGAATGACGTGTTAGGTAGCTTTCTACTTAAAGGATGGGGGAATATTGCTCAACTTTGGATATTTGATAAGACTTTGGAATACCATTGCTATTTGAATCTATGTTTTGCAATTTGTGTATTCATTTTGGTAGTTTAAATTAGAAATCCATGCCTTGTACTTTGAAAACATCAAAATCTTAAATCATGTTGCAAATTCAGAAATGACTTTGGGCATGATCAACCAATTGTGGTTCAAGTTCTTGGTAGGTTACATGTCTTAGAAAGGGTGTTAAAAAGTTTTGGAGTTGAGGAGAAATGGTTTGGATGTGAATTTTTGAACAAAGGAATAGTTTTGCAGCAAAGGCAAAACCTTCCGGAAGGTCGACAGAAACCTTCCAGAAGGTTTTACCCAGAAAATTAAAAACAAGGGTTCTAAGTTCAAAAATTTTGAAAAACCTTTCACATTTCCCATCAATCTCTTGCATCCAACCTCTCTCCTCTCCTCCTACTATATTCTAACCTTCAAATCACTTCCCCCAACTCTCAAATTTCTTGCTATCTCTTAATTAGGGTTGAAATTTATAGTGTTTTAGCCAAAATTTTCAAGTTTTCTACACAAGCCCTAGGTTCTCATTTTGCCTAAGTTTCTCAACCCATTTCTTGATCTTTCTCAAAGCTCTTGACTCCATTGCAATGGCTAGAATGAATGGGATGTCCATGGAGGTTTTCGAGCCCGTGAATTGTTTTGGTGATGATTTTGACTTTTCTCTCTTTGGGGACACTATTGATGTTCATGGCCCGTACAAAGAGGATAGGCCCGGACTCTTCTCCGCCTGTGGAGTCTAGCTCTCGGAAGACGAGGAGTGGAGAGGGCCCAAGTGGGCAAGAGAAAGAGGAGAGGGAACCAAGGCTAAGCATGACACTCTAGATATAGAGAATAGAGGAGAAGGGGGTCACATGTGAGAGATATGTGGATAGGGTCTTTCTTGGACCTACAAATGAGGTTGTGAGAATTATTGAAAAACGGGGTTTGAGATTATGGTTTGAGGAGGTGAAAGGGAACAACTTGGGCTTGTGCCATGAATTCTACCAAACATTGTCGGTGTTTGGTGATGACGAGCAAAGGCTAAGGACCAATGTGAGGGGAAAGACATTTGAGGTTGCCCCCGACACCATAGCCACGTTGATGGGCTATGAGAGACCTCCCCTGACCACCCCAATGTACCCACACAACGTGCATGGGGGTAGGACTCTTAGTGACTACATGACCCTCACCTATGAGGACCTGACCACATTCAGGGCGACGACGTTGGTTGGGGGTCTTAAGCACTCATACGGGGTAATGAATAAAGCTCTTTATTACAATTTGATGCCCCGGGGTTCGAAGAAGAACCCAAACATAGAGAAGTTGGCTTTACTTCATGCATTTATGACTTGGGTTGCCATTGACGTGGCATATTTGATTTGGTTGGAGATACGGGATTTTGCCACAGCCACAAAACCAAAGGCAAATCTCCCCTGTGGTAGCCTCATCACCAAGTTGTGCGTTCATGCCAAATGGAAGACGTACGCACATGATACACTGCTTCCCCTAGAGACTGGAGCCATAGGGAAGTCCAATAGTCAAAAGAGGGCTGCTAGGACTGGGGATGAGAGACCTAGGGCGAGGGAGCCTAAGCTGTCTGTATTTGGGCCATCTTCTTCAGCACCCCCACTATCAGCACTTACACTAGCTCCAGCCTGCACCATGGCCCAGCGCATGGATGCGCTGGACTCCACCATGCATGGACTGTCGGTTATGGTGACTCAGCTCTACCAGCACTCTTTCCCGGGTGAGCCAATCATCGGAGGACCTCCACCATAACCTGCTAGACCCTTGACTACAATTCCAATGCCTTCCATCATCATTGAGGTCAACAACGAGGAGTTACAGTCAGAGTTAGATTTAGAGTCCGAGTCTGAAACCAAAGACGAAGATGCCTTTGATGAGGAGGATGATTGAGGATGGCTGAGGATTTTTGGTTTTTGTTTTGAATTGTGGTTGTATGTGGTTAGGGTTTCTTGTATTGACCGATAGAAGTATCTTTAGGTTTTGGTTATTTTGTTTTGAAACTTGAACCCTTGTAAAGAAATTTTTGAAATAATCAATGAAATACCACATTTGTTTTGTTTATCATTGTCCAAAACCATTTATGTAATTGCAATGTGATTTATGCATTTTGAGTGTTTTGATATTTGTTGCAAAGAATGGATTTTGTTTTAATTTATAGTTTGTAGTTTGAAATAATTTTTGCTAGGGACTAGCAAAGATGAAGTTGGGAGGCGTGATTAGCACAAAAACATGACATATATTGTATACTAATCAACCCTTTTATACTTGCTTTTTGCATGAAATTAGGAAGAAATGTGTTTAATCTCACCTTTAATGGAGTTTTGTGTAAATGTAGATGAAACGACATAAATGGTTGGAGTTATACCCCCAACGAAGTGTTTAATATTAACGAAGATGAGGGGATAGCTTAAAGGAATGTTTGGAGGGTGAAGAAACCAAGAAAGATGCAGTTTGGATGAAAACCTTCTGGAATGTTTGGACATAAACATTCTGGAAGGTTTGTGCTTGTTTCTGTGTATTCACTGCCAGAAACCTTCCAGAAGGTTTTGTCTATTGGAATTAACCTTCTAGAAGGCTTGCATATACCCTCCAGAAGGTTTTGCTTACTGGAATGTTCATTTTACTATTCCAACACAAACCTTCCAGAAGGTTTGTGTTGACCTTCTAGAAGGTTTTGCCCAGATTGTCTAGACAATTTGCAACTCAAGCTTTGCAATTTGGGGGTCCCACTTACACTGCTCCAACAAGTCACCTGACATCCCTTACATGTCTACAAGCCTCCCCTCACCTCTAGTTGGACTTTAAAGGTCTTGGCATTAATGAGGAGGAGAGTGAAGATCAAGGCAAACAGAGGGGAAGACTATGCTTGTCCTAGCCTGCAACATTCCATCCAATCAGCCCCCTCTTAATGGGAGGCCTTTCACACACCCAAGGAGCTCTCTATGGGAAAAAAATAGGGATTCATTATGCATTATTCTATATGTATTACATTGTAGAGAGAGAAGCTCTATGTAGAAGACATAGAGAGAGAAAGCTTGAGATTTTTACATTTCTTCCAACCATTTCACTGGTAATCTCTTGTAAGGATCTTGTAAGCTTCCTTTATTGTCTTTAATGTCATTTATTACAAGCACATTTCAAGTTTAGTCTTTCATTTTGGATTTCACCATTAATGTATTCAAGTTTTTCATTATCAAGCTATAAGATGGGTATTAAATGCACTTTCCTATAGTTTATTTTTTCTTGCATTAACTTAGCTCTAATCTTCATTTCTCTACAATGTCTTTCCATTACATTATTGCATTTGTCTTAAGTATGAGACCTCCTCTTTGGTATGACTAGCTAAGTTTTTAACTTGGATAATCCAAGGGAGACCTCCTCTTGGATATGCCATTTCAACTCATTTTCTTTCCTCCTCATAGTGTACGTTGATTCGGTTTGACTGGGTTGAGTGTGGACATGATTGTGAGTCTTTGATATCCCATAGACTTGTCACGGGTTATGCTTGGATCCTCACTTCCATCAAGTCCCTCGCTTCCCATGAATCAATCGAACATCTAGACACCATTGGAGGAAGTTTTGAGTTGACGTGTCATTCCCATTGGAATGAACTCTTCAGATTAGCCAACACTTGTTTTCCATTCATTTTCCATCAAGACACAAACAACAAATCACCAAACTCAAACTGAAAAAAAAATTTCACTTTGCCTTTTAATCACAATCACCTTCAACATGATTCACTTCCTTCCATCAGGAGATGACCTTGGAATACTTTTCCAAGTAAAACACGACACTCGAAAGTCTCTCTGCGCTTGGGGAGCACTTTTATTCACACACTCACACATGCATTTCACATTTCATTCCACACTACTATTACGTTTCCCCATTTCTTGCATCATTCTGATGGAAAGTGACACTCCCCTATCTCATTAAGTCATACACACAATCAAAATCACACAATCAAAATCATGGTTGGAGATTAGGAATGACAAAATAATTCAAGCACTCGTAAAACGTAAAAAATTTAATTGTCTCAGAATTCAATGAGCCTGAGCCTACCCCATGTAATGTAGTTTGAACTGTCCCACAGTCTCGAGCATCTGCCAGTCCCGGGAAACCACACTAGCCAAGACTCCCTGTGACTTCCTATTGAGTGCATCAACCACCACATTTGCCTTACCGAGATGGTAATGCAAAGTGAAGTCATAGTCCTCCAAAAACTCCATCCACCTGCGTTGCCTCATGTTGAGGTCCCGTTGTGTAAAGATGTACTTCAGACTCTTGTGGTTCAAAAATAACTCAAATTGCTCACCATATAGATAGAAGCCCCAAGCCTTCAAGGAAAAGACAATGGCCACCAACTCCATGTCATGTGTGGGGTAATTCTGCTCGTGGTTCTTTAACTGCCGAGAACCATAAGCCACCACCCTCCCAGACTGCATCAAAACACAACCTAGCCCGTCTCTGGAGGCATCACAGTATACCGTGTACCTCTGTCCTCTCTCCAAAATAATCAAAATAGGGGCTAAAGTAAGCCTTCTCTTTAACTCCTGGAATGCCTTCTCACACGAATCATTCCACTCAAACTTGACCTCTTTTAGGGTCAATCTCTTCATAGCTGCAGCTAATCGAAAGAAGTCCTCGACGAACCTCTGGTAATACCTTGCCAATCCTAAGAAACTGTGGATCTCGAAGAATGACTTTGGTCCCTCCCAATTCATAACTGCCTCAACTTTCTCCGGGTCCATGGATACACACGAAGTTGACACCACATGTCCCAAAAATTTCACCTCCGTAAGCCAAAATTCACACTTGCTAAACTTGGCGTACAACTAATGGTCTCTCAAGGTCTGAAAAACAATCCTCAAGTGACCCTCATACTCCTCCATAGACTTGGAGTAGATCAAGATATCGTTAACGAAGACCATGAAAAACTGATCTAAGTAAGGTTGAAACACCCTATGCATGAGATCCATGAATGCCGCTGGAGTATTTGTCAATCCAAATGGTATCACTGTGAACTCAAAATGTCCGTACTGCATTCTGAACGACGTCTTAAGGATATCCTCCTCCCTAACCCTCAACTGATGGTAACTAGTACAGAGATCTATCTTGGAGTAGACCCGTGCCCTTCTCAGTTGATCAAATAAGTCATCAATCCTCGATAAAGGGTACCTATTCTTGATAGTAACTCTATTCAACTTCTAATAATCTATGCATAATCGAAGGGTCTTATCCTTCTTCTTAGCAAATAATACCAGAGCGCCCCAAGATGAAGTTCTTGGTCTAATAAAGTCCCTGTCCAACAACTTCTATAATTGGACCTTGAATTCTTGCAACTCAACAGGTGTCATCCTATGTGGAGAAATAGGCGATGTACCGGGGTGCAACTCAATGATGAAATCTACATCCCTATGTAGAGGTAATCCTGGTAGTTCATCTGGTAAAATATCCTCATAATCACAAACTACTCGAGGTAGACCCAACTCCGGTCTCATCTCGTCCTCCAGGGTAAGGCTTGCTAGCCAACCCATCAACTGCCCCAACGAGAGTCATACACTACTTGGGGTAAAGCATCATGTTTTTCACCTATAAGCAGTGACACTCTTCCGATCATAATCAATGATGACCTGATGTGCCGCCAACCAATCCATCTCGGGATGACATCAAACTCTAACATGTCGTGACCCTAAAGTCTACGGTGAGTGGAATCCCCGAGATCTCTAGCTCACAATCCTGACATATTTGATCAACTCTCACCCTAACTCGTAGGGTAGAACTCACATGCAATGGCTCTTCCAAGGTCTCAACCTCTAAGCCCAAGTCTTTCACACAAGATGCAGCAATAAATGAATGTGATGCACCAGAATCAAATAACACTCTAGCCCATAAGCGAGAGATTAGAAATGTACCTTGTATCACCGACTAATCAGCTAGCTCAGTCTATGGCATCATGCCGTAGACACGCCCCTAGGTCCCTAAAGTACCGACTTATGAGCCCTGTCCTCGGCCTCGACCCATGCCCTGACCCATCTAGCCTGCTTACGGAGTCCCCGCCCATGGAGTAGTAGGGGCCTGTGTAGCACACTAGAACTGATACTGACTCTCCTGGCCCATGGTAGGGTAATGAGGAATATAATGTGTTTGTGGTTGCCCCACCAAAGTCTGGGACTGAGATGACTCATAACTCTGGGATCCCTGCCTCTGGGAACAATCCCACTTCATATGACCCGGTTGATGCCAATGGTAGCAAGTCCTTTGGCCTACCTAGTAAAAAGGTCTCTGATTTCTCCCGCCTTGGGAGGACTAACCTTGGCCTTGGCCCTGATAACCACGACCCTGTCCCTGAGGAGTAGAAGTTCTTTATCTCTTTCCCAAGCTAGAAGAAGAGGATTGGCCGTCCTTCTTCTTTTCCTTAGCACCCGACTCCCGGATGCTCCTTGTGTCATCCACCTCCCTCTCAATGGCCATGGCTGTCACGACCATCGAGTCTAAGTCTTGTACAAGAAGACCCATAATTTTACCCCGGATGGACAACTTAAGGCCACCCTCAAACTTCCTCACTTTGGCCATATCTGTGGCCACATAGTCATTGGCGAAACGGGCTAACTTTGTGAACTTAGCCACGTACTCCATCACCGTCATCGTACCTTGCTTCAAGTCTAAGAATTCTCAGGTCTTTGCATGTCTACCAGTAGCCGAAAAATACTTTCCCATAAAAAGCTCTTTAAACTCAGCCCATGTCATTTCCTCCAAGTTCTTCGAGGTCTTGACCCAATCCCACCACACTTGGGATTCTCTCTCTAGCTGAAAAGTAGCTAGTGTTACATGCCTGTGCAATGGTAGCAGCTATAGCACTAGCCTATGCAATGGTGGCAGCCGCCGCACCAATAGCCTCCACAAAGGCCTGTTAGTCAAAGGCTAGTGGTGGTTGGTTGTTATTCTGCACACCGCATTTGCCTCGGCCGCATCCTCTCCCCCTTCCTCTATTTTTCATCTACGCACATGTCAAATAGCAACAGAGCATTTACTTAGTATCCCAAGATAGGAATCAAGTATAAACTTTGAGATTTCTCTTATTGTCTCACTAGTAGAGCATATGCCACCACAAGTAGACATTTACTCCCTGAACCATCCTGTTCATTCTCTTTCCAACCCCATGGTTATATTTTTTAACCCTAGTGTTTCTCCTTCCATGTACATTTCACCATGCATAATCTTCACATAACACATAACATGTAGCATATTAAAGCACATAACATGAAATGCACAATGAATACAATGGTCTAGACCCATGCCCATCAAGCTCTAGGTAAATCGTACACCTAAGCTCTGATACCAAGTTGTAGCGCCCAAAAATCTGGGGGTCTATTGATTACCCATCAACCTGCGAAATACCCTTGGATACCGAGTAACTCTATATCGTGTCGGTATGCCCATTTACTGGGGTCCATAATTTTAACAAAATTCGGGCAGAGTCTCTTTTGTACGGGGAGCTCTACCCAAAATCTAACTTGTGCAATATGCATTCACTTGACCCATCTGAGGCCCATCTTTCTAGGTGAAAATGCTGATTATGATGAACCACCTACAAATGGTCCCCAGTCAGGGGCTAATGAAAAAACAAGAAAGTATTTTAAACTTCTAGAGGAAGTAGAAAGTGAATTGTATGCGGGGTGTAAAAATTTTACGACATTGTTGTTTATCGTTCAACTTCTACATATGAAAGTGCTTAATGGATGGATAGATAAATCTGTTACAATGTTGCTTCAGTTCTTGTTTGAGCTTTTGCCTAAGGGAGCAAAAATTCCTAATTCATACTATGAAGCCAGAAAGGTAACTGATGACTTAGGCTTTATGTATAAGACGTGGGATGCATGTCCTAACAGTTGTATGTTGTTTAGAAATGAGGATGAAGGACGTGATGAGTGTGATATATGTAACATTTCTAGATGGAAACATCAAGAAGGTAATCCTAGTATCGACACCACCAAAGGTAAACGAATAGCTGCAAAACAAGTGAAATATTTTCCTTTGAA
Source organism: Ilex paraguariensis (assembly GCA_963454935.2). NCBI lineage: Eukaryota > Viridiplantae > Streptophyta > Magnoliopsida > Aquifoliales > Aquifoliaceae > Ilex > Ilex paraguariensis. The sequence goes on from CAUOFW020003946.1 coordinate 3,616,581, forward strand.
GCCAAGACTACAAAGACTATTTATGTCATCAAAAACCTCTTCACTCATGAGATGGCATGTTGAGGGACGAACTGATGACGGTGTATTAAGGCAACCTTGCTGATTCTCTGGCATGGAAAACTTCAATTTGGAAAACCCAATGTTTGGTAGTGATAGTCAGAATGTCATGCTTGGGTTAGCAACCGATGGATTTAATCCATTTAGGTCCACGAATATTGTTCATAGCACTTGGCCCGTCATATTGATTCCGTACAACTTACCACCATGTTTGTGCATGAAACAACCATTTCTTATTCTATTAGTGTTTATTGATGGGCCTAAAGGACCTGGCAACAAGATTGATGTATATTTGCAACCATTAATTGAGGAGTTGAAGGAATTATGGGAAGATGGTATTCATACGTTTGATGCATCAAGCAATCAAATGTTTCAAATGCATGCAACATTGTTATGGACAATTAGTGAGTTCCCTGCATATGCCAACTTGTCAGGGTGGAGTACGAAGGGTCAATACGCATGTTCATCTTGTAATACGAAACCTCGGTCTTATTAGTTGAAGCATTGTAGAAAGTATTCTTATATAGGTCACCGATGGTTACCTTATGGCCACAAATTTTGAAAGATCAAAGATTCGTTTGATGGCAAACGAGAGTATGGACGCAAGCCTACTACTTTGTCTGGAACCGAGCTGTTCCTACAGTTAGAATCAGAACATATTTTGACTGAATACAAAAGGGATGATCTTATGGAAAGGAAAAACAACATAGTACATAGGGATAAAACCAGGTCTGAAAAACATGGTTGGAAGAAAAAGAGTATTTTCTTTGAGCTGCCATATTGGAAACATAATTTAATCAGGCACAACCTAGATGTGATGCATATAGAAAAGAATGTTTGTGACAATCTATTATGGACAATACTAGGAGTGGTGGGAAAATATAAGGACCATTAAAATGCACATCGTGATCTACAAGAGATGGATATTAGAAGACTGTTACATCCACAATCTAGAGGTTCTGGTAAAGAGTATTTGGCTCCTGCACAATTTGCAATGAATAAGGATGAGAAATATAATTTTTGCAAAGTTTTAAAGAATGTTAGAGTACCAGATGGATATGCATCAAATATTTCACGTCGTGTAAATGTGAATGAGTGAAGTATTTGGGGTCTTAAGAGTCACGACAATCATATTCTGATGCAACAACTTATTCCTTTGGCTATACGCAAATCATTGCCTAAGAATGTGATTCAACCCATAATTGAATTGTGTAATTTCTTTAGCAAATTATGCTCGAAAGTGAACCGTGCTTCAGATCTGGAATATGTTCAGGACCGTATCGTGCTTACACTTTGTCATCTTGAGAAAATCTTTCCACCATCCTTCTTTGATATAATGGAGCATTTACCTATGCATTTAGCTGATGAAACATTGATTGCTGGAGCAGTACAGTTTCGATGGATATATCCCATTGAAAGGTGTGTGGTACTTCCTTATGTAAAGGGTTTATCAAACTTTTTTTGTAATTTTAGTTTTATCTTAAATTTGAATTACAGTGTACTTATACTTGTTCGTCTATGTATCTTCTTACTCTGAAACAATATGTGCGTAATCGCGCTCATCCTGAGGGCTCAATAGCTAAAGGTTACTTGATGGAAGAATGCATGAGTTTTTGTGTAAGATATCTTGATGATGTGGAAACCAAGTCTAACCGACCACTGAGGAACTATGATGGTGGTGAAGTTTTAGGTCGTAGTGTGGGGGAGAGCCTTCAAATTCACCTTGATAATGTAACATGGACACAAACTCATCGATGTTCTATTCAATACCAGACTCAGTCGCACCATTCAAAAAGTAAGTTAAATATCACCCAAATTCGGGTTAAGGACATGGATAATCGTCGAAGTACTCAAAATAGTGGTGTGACCTTAAAGGCGGATACTGTCAGTTATGCTAGTCGAAAAGACAACAACCCTCGTGTGGGTGTTGTATCATACTATGGAGTCTTAAGCGACATTATCAAAATTCAGTACATGAATGATTTGAAATATGTGCTCTTTAAGTGTGATTGGATTGATAACAATGTAGGGAAGAAGGAAGATGACTTTAATTTTACATTAGTAAACTTCAAGCATTTATTGTATCAAGACGATCGGTTGACAAATGAACCTTTAATCTTAGCATCCCAAGTTGAACAAGTTTGGTATGTTGAAGACCTTTTAGAACCCGATTGGCATGTTGTTGTGAAGATGTCTCAGAGGGATTTGTTTGATATGCAATCTAATGAAGCTCAATCAGAACCTTATAACCGTCAAGAATTGGATGAAAATGTAATGCTTCATGGTGATGATGTTGGTTGGGTGAGGCAGGAAGTAGAAGGAACATGTACCTTAAATAATGTTGTTCTAGGGGATGTCCAAATGGATGCGTGTCAGCATGGTTGATGTTCTTTGATATGCATATAGAGGCATTTGTTTCATATTATTCTGAAGAAATAAGAGGTATTTTTGAAAGATTATTTTTAACTACTATTTTTCAAAGAAGGATACTAATATGTGCATGTCTTGTTTATAGATATGTCAAAGAGAAAAGGAAGTACTATGTCTGAAATATTGCGTGTGCATACATCATCTAACACTATGCATAAGCATTCACAACCCTCATCACCGGCACTATCTTCCAGGTCATTGTCACACGTACAATCTTCCCAGCCATCGTCAGATAGACAGTCAGGTATATGTATAAGATAGTTTAATATTTTAATATTAGTATGTTATATATTTGTCAACTTTTAATAATTGATGATCTTTATTTGGAATAGGCACAAGTGACACAATATCGACCAAGAGAGGTCGAGGTCTAGCTAAGGGTTCTAAGGAATGGGGAACTAGAGTGAGACTTGAGGTTGAGTTTGATTCCAAGTTTTAGCCAATAGGTAAGAATGCAAAATGGCTAAAGTCAGCGTTGGGAAATATAGTACACAATGGGCATAGAGTTCCTCTCACTTATATCGATTAGGTTTCAATACCTGTTGGTATACTTGATACAATTTGGAAAGAAGTGGAGGTATAAATTTAACTCATCAAAATTTTATTTTTCAAACCAAAAAAAGAATGATGACCTCAATTATATGCTAATTTCTTAGCACATAATTTCAAGATAACTTGACATATGCTCCTCCTGGTTATAAACCAGTCTGCTTGAAGGCATGTGGTAAGAATTGGAGAGATCAAAAACATCGAGTGAAGATAAATTTCTATGAACCCCACAAGAATGATGAGAATCTTAAATCATTAGTTCCAATTGATATTGTGCCGGAGCAATGGGCAGATTTAGTACAGTATTGGGCGAGTGATGTAGCAAAGGTATGAGAATGAATTTATATCATTGCCTATATGTGGAATATTGACTTTGACTAATGTTTAATTGTTGTTATAGGAAATATCATATCAAAATTCAAAAAAATAGAGAACTACAAGGCCCGGTTCATAGTTGTGGGCGAACACACTTCGCCGAGTTACGTAGAGAGGTAAATGATTATCAAAATTAATATATTTTGATATGTATTGTTTTGTTTACATTTGATAATGAACCCAAACTTTGATATTTGTTGAGGTTTGCAGATGGAACAAAATGATGAGAGGACTAATAAATGAGCATATACATTAAATCACGCACTAAGAATGGTGTTCCGTGTGACCATGACATGGCGCAAGTCATTGTATAANCAAAATGATGAGAGGACTAATAAATGAGCATATACATTAAATCACGCACTAAGAATGGTGTTCCGTGTGACCATGACGTGGCGCAAGTCATTGTATAACATTCTTATAATTTAGTTTTTGAGTTTTTAATAATTTTTTTAATGTTTTAAATCTATAATTATTGACTATCTCAAATTATAGGCTAAATTCGATGCGCAACTTTCTCAATATGATGAGTCAGACCGTACACCAGCTCTTCGGGATCAAATTTTTCACAAGTTGTTTGGAGAAGATGGACATGGATACTGCAAGACCTACGGTACTGGTGTGCCTCGAAGTTTAGTATACCAAAAAGACACAAGCTCATTCGATACACCAAATTCTGCTTTCATTGAGAAAATATGTCATGTTGTGTGTGAAAAATTAGAGCCGCAAATTAAAGTTGAATTTGACAAGGTTCATGCAAGGATTGGTTTGTTGGAATCACAAGCCGATAGTGTAAGTGGATCTAAGGTTAATGCCAATCAGGTGGTATATAAGAAATGTAATATTTTTATTTGATCAACTTTAAACTCTATGCATATGATATTTTAATATGTGGTACAACATGTCTTATAGGTTCCAGACACGTCTAGTGCACATCAGTTGTTGAGGGAGTCGGATGAAGAAATACCTCCATGGTCAATTGAGAAGTCGTCCATACCATCTCTATCTCCCTTGCCTTCTAATGAGGTGAAATGTATTTGAATTTTTTGTATTTGACATTTGATTAATTTGTTAGGTTTGAGTGTATTATTAAAAGTATGAATAGTAATTTTAGCTTTGAGTGTGTAGTAAATGGCTTCATAAATGGATGAAGGGTGTGTAAAGTTTCAACTTTGGGTAAAAGGACTATGTTTTTGTTTGGGGGAATTGACATATGCGAGTTTGTGAGCAATTGTGAATGCACTTTATATAATGCTTGTTGTATCATTCTTTCTAATGCATTTCACAAGGTGCCGCTAGTGAAAGACTTATCTAATGTTGTGAAAATGTTATACAGATGCACACTACTAAAATTAACAGAGGAAAGAAGGTTCTTGAAGAAGTTAGTCTACAGATATATTTATTTTGTATACCATATGACGTATTGCAATTGTTATGAATAACCATGCATTAGACATTTTAAATAGCAATTGTTGTTTTGATTGCATTGTGCATATTATTGTAGGTTGGAAGTAAAATAGGTTTGTTAAGTTCCAAAATTCCAAAATGCATAATAGCAGAGGATATTCTTGTTAGTAGAGACCCATTGGCCGAAGTGAATGGAATACACTTGGGATCAAATTTTTGGAAAGTATTTATTGAAAAGGCAATTGAGAGTAATGCATGTTTGACAAGACCTCATCAAGTAGTCAAAACAGTTGGGAATGTTGTTCAACGAAATGTTGCTTGGCCATCTATTGATGTATGTTCAACTTCTTTTAATTTTTTAATACATATTTGCATGTTTTTTCCTATGTTGTAGTGGTATTATAATAACAAAAGTTTTATTTATTTTTTCAGGTACTATTGAAATGGTAGGAGATTTGCAGAAGAGTTATGGAAGACCTTGGGATTTTTTTTTACATTTTTATTATAAGCATATGTGGATACGACATTGAACATTTTGTTTAATTTTATCTTTTTTATCTGTACTTGGGGAATTAACATTATACTTGGTAGATTTTAAACTGTTTTGTCTAATTGATGATTTGTTTATGTATATATATGAACATATTTGTACTTGGTGTTTAGATTTATATGTGAATGGAATTGTATGTGGAATTATTTGACTGTGATAAGTCTTTTTGATTTGTGTGATGTAATATACAGGGTTGAAATTGATAATATAAAAAAAAATTTTAAAAATTGACATTTTTTTTGTGGCGGCATTATTGTCGTCACAATTGTATTTTTTCAACAAATACATAACATTTGTGACGTGAAACACTTTTTGCGGCACTGCCTTACGGCTACAAAATGCCGCCGCAAAGTCGTCGCAAAAAGTATTTGTGACAGCAAATATATTTTTTGCAGCAGTTTTTTGTCGTCACAAAAAATATATATTCTTGTAGTGTCATATGTAAAGGGCTTACAATTTAAAGGCACAGAGTCTTAGTAAAAACAGTGGTGTGAAGAGATAGGTGACTAGTTCTTCGGAGTAGATAACTACAACTAAAGATAGGTACAATTAAAGACAGATGTGATCTTTGAGAGCAGTTATCGCGGTAATTACTCTCCACTTACGCTAATCTTTTTGAATCCCTTGAACTTTGGATTAAATCGAATCTATGAACTGGATTTGACTTGTCTTTTAACTGATTTGGTCTTACTCATAAATTGGGCTTGATCCTGGTGGACTTGTCCTTATCCACTATATTAGGATTATTAATCCAATTACTTTCCAGATATTTTTCTGTATTCTTCTTATGAATTCAAGTTTGCTTTATACACAAAGAAACACTAATTTCTTTATGTATCCATAATTGTTGCGCCAGTCTTCTTATTCCAAGGCAAATTGGTGCTACAAGGAGCCCATTTTTTGCTTTACGTTTCTGGAACATGAGGTAATACTTAAACGAAATCCTTTTCTTGCTGAGAGAATTTCTTTCTAGCCATGGGAAGATTGCCAGTTGCAAGATCTTGCCGAAATTTAGACGCCTGCACAGTTATAAATAATTTATCATCTTTATAGTTGTTATAGTTGTTCTTTATTTCAGCATTCTTCATGGGAACTACAGATCCTATTTGGAACAATATCATTTGTGAATCCGAACTGAAAAGTAGTCAAACTTTTCGTTCTAACGCAATTGACCACTATAACTAACTTCTCTTTGAGCACCTTTGGTTTAGAAAGGAACCTTACGGGTCAAGTTTAAGCTTCCACGTTGCCCTTTGCCATTATTCTAAGCAACAAAACTGGTGTGACAACTGATAAGACCAACTCCTTAAGTGTATGCTTCCAAAAGAGATTTTTATAGGCAAGGAATTAGAAAGACGCTTGGTATATATTATGATAGCAGCATTACAGATAGTTCTTATCTGTCTCTGAATCCCCTATCTCTATATAAAAACCATACAGTCTTGTTCCTGTTGTAAAGGCCTGGAGAGAGAGAGAGAGAGAGAGAGAGAGGCTTGAATGGCTGTGTTAAGGATATTTTCTGTGTACGTTCATCTCATTACAGTGCTTACATTTACTTTAGCTGCTGTAGCATTAGCTAGGCTGCAGCCGAGTCAACTCAGTCAAGAGGTGCCATCTGAACAAGAAGCAGACCGAGTCGTTGGACTTCCAGGGCAGCCTCCCGTGGATTTCCAGCAATATGCAGGATATGTTACAGTCAATCAGAGCCATGGAAGAGCACTGTTCTATTGGTTTTTCGAAGCGATACAAAATCCTCAAAAGAAGCCTGTACTTTTGTGGCTTAATGGAGGTAAGTCAGCTGACCCACCAAAGAGATCTATTGCATCTTCATGATTTATGGGTTTTTCTCTTTCTTCGTTCATGATCTTATTAGAATTTGAACTACCAAATTCATGTTATAATAGTCGGAGCGAAACAATTTCTTTATATACACAGAATAATGTTACTTACATTTGATGCCAAGTTTCAGGACGATGGAAGTCTATGCACTGAATCGTCTTTTTATATATTATAATATACCGACCCTCGTAAAGTTCGTAGTTTTGTTTGCTCTTTTTGTCTACATCTTCGAGGGTAGTTTGCATATGATAGGTCACAATTCCTAACTAAACCTTCAATTCAGCAACATGTAGAAGTGTTTGGTTTACACACACACACATATGGAAGTGTTTCGTTCATATATAAATTTCTTAAAATATGTACGGTTCTTTTGGGGAATTAGGTGGAGGTTCTTCTCTTCCACCCTCCTCCATCATCAACCGTATATGCTTACCACCAACAGGCAAGTCTAATCATCATTGTTGCCAACAAATGATTGTGACGTGGCTTACAATAGTTTATTTCTTTATTTCAAAACCTTCAAAAAAATTTGATATAGGAAAATATTATTTGAACTAAAAATTTGATATAATTTATTGACTTAATGATATGACTTTATTGAAATCATTAAATTAACACCAAATTTTAATATTTAATAGAGTTTATAATCAAGCCAAAGATCATAGTAAATTAAGTTAACAAATTAAACCAATAAAATTCATTTTTCATTTTCCATGTATATTAGATAAGAGAGAGTCAACACTTTAGTCAAAACTTTTCTTATTTTTACACATTCTGACTTCATAATTGTGGATGTCTTGAATTTCAACTCAGTAGTTCTTTGTTGTCATAATCATGTCGGCCCAACAATTATGACATTAAATTATATACGGATGGGAGTGGGGGATGTGGAGGTGGTTTGGGGGGCAGGTGTAGCTTTGGGTGAGAGCTCATTTTGGTCGGGTTCGTCATTATTTCATTTAAATTCCTATTGTTGAGATGTTATATAATTAATCTTAAAAAATCCCGCAAGGGCAATTATGTTTATGTGAGAGACACGTGTCATTTCCATTGCAAAATCTGTGCCAATTTAATGGAATGTCCATATAGACAGAAAATTTAAAAGAAAAATTGGACAATTGACTTGAGACAATATATAGTTGAACGGTTGAGTTGAAATTTGTACTATATTTTAGGGGCCAAATAAATAATTTAATTAAATTTCTTTCAAATTTTAAGCTCCAACTTTTGGCATATTATCCATTGAGCACAATAATAATTTTCATCAAAACCTTGAAAGAACATGTCACATATGATTACAATAAATGATATCAAGCCACACGTGTTAACTTTAAATCTCTCTCATATCAATTTCCATGAAATTGATTAAACTGAATTGATAAAATTTTGAAGCATAATACCTGCACATACAAAACTTAAGAACCAACGTAGAAATCGATTGATATTTTAGAGGTACAATTTTAAAACTGTTGATGTTTTAATAGAATTATTATTCATGCCTTTTATTTATTGTTTTAATCCGAATGTTGATGCTCGCAAATGTTGGCTAAACTCCAACCTATCTGAATGTCACCCGACTTTCTACAGCTTATGCTCTTGGAGTTTTTCTNCTCGTAAAGTTCGTAGTTTTGTTTGCTCTTTTTGTCTACATCTTCGAGGGTAGTTTGCATATGATAGGTCACAATTCCTAACTAAACCTTCAATTCAGCAACATGTAGAAGTGTTTGGTTTACACACACACACATATGGAAGTGTTTCGTTCATATATAAATTTCTTAAAATATGTACGGTTCTTTTGGGGAATTAGGTGGAGGTTCTTCTCTTCCACCCTCCTCCATCATCAACCGTATATGCTTACCACCAACAGGCAAGTCTAATCATCATTGTTGCCAACAAATGATTGTGATGTGGCTTACAATAGTTTATTTCTTTATTTCAAAACCTTCAAAAAAATTTGATATAGGAAAATATTATTTGAACTAAAAATTTGATATAATTTATTGACTTAATGATATGACTTTATTGAAATCATTAAATTAACACCAAATTTTAATATTTAATAGAGTTTATAATCAAGCCAAAGATCATAGTAAATTAAGTTAACAAATTAAACCAATAAAATTCATTTTTCATTTTCCATGTATATTAGATAAGAGAGAGTCAACACTTTAGTCAAAACTTTTCTTATTTTTACACATTCTGACTTCATAATTGTGGATGTCTTGAATTTCAACTCAGTAGTTCTTTGTTGTCATAATCATGTCGGCCCAACAATTATGACATTAAATTATATACGGATGGGAGTGGGGGATGTGGAGGTGGTTTGGGGGGCAGGTGTAGCTTTGGGTGAGAGCTCATTTTGGTCGGGTTCGTCATTATTTCATTTAAATTCCTATTGTTGAGATGTTATATAATTAATCTTAAAAAATCCCGCAAGGGCAATTATGTTTATGTGAGAGACACGTGTCATTTCCATTGCAAAATCTGTGCCAATTTAATGGAATGTCCATATAGACAGAAAATTTAAAAGAAAAATTGGACAATTGACTTGAGACAATATATAGTTGAACGGTTGAGTTGAAATTTGTACTATATTTTAGGGGCCAAATAAATAATTTAATTAAATTTCTTTCAAATTTTAAGCTCCAACTTTTGGCATATTATCCATTGAGCACAATAATAATTTTCATCAAAACCTTGAAAGAACATGTCACATATGATTACAATAAATGATATCAAGCCACACGTGTTAACTTTAAATCTCTCTCATATCAATTTCCATGAAATTGATTAAACTGAATTGATAAAATTTTGAAGCATAATACCTGCACATACAAAACTTAAGAACCAACGTAGAAATCGATTGATATTTTAGAGGTAGAATTTTAAAACTGTTGATGTTTTAATAGAATTATTATTCATGCCTTTTATTTATTGTTTTAATCCGAATGTTGATGCTCGCAAATGTTGGCTAAACTCCAACCTACCTGAATGTCACCCGACTTTCTACAGCTTATGCTCTTGGAGTTTTTCTTCTTCTTTTTTTGGGGTGCTTGCTGGCGGAATTTTACACATATCAAAGCGGTGGAAATATTGAGTTAGAGTCTTCGTTTAAACCCATTGGGACTTATCTTTATCCAGTAATTTATATAATGAGTGGGGTTATTCTCACACCACAAATATCTATCTCCACTCCATTTAATTTTTTATTATCAAATTACTACACTCACCCCTCCTATGCTCACCCCATTAATAACTAAGTCCACCACATGCTATATACACACATTTAATAAGTAAGTCCACCTTATATTTTCTCACAATTAAGATTTCATTCATTATTCCATGTCATACACTCACAAAAGTATTTTTTTCAATATGTATGTCTCTAATGAGATACAAGTTAGTATTACTTCTCGAATTAATTGTGTTTGATTTTCGTGTGTTGTGTCAATTTTCATTATTTTTGTTGTATTTTAATATTTCTATCAAGTTTAATAATGTTTAATTTAGGGTTTGTGTGTGGTGTATTTGTGTGTGTGCACGTGCATACACATTCATATTGTTTTGAAAAATGACAATAAAGTCTATTTCAATAAAAAAATTATTTCGTTTGGCCAGCTTGTATCATTTGTGAATTAAAGAGCTTGTTTTATTTTTCTGGTGACAGATTTCTTATTTTGTTTTCTTTATTTCGTCCTTTCTTGATATTTTTTTTGGGTTTTGATAGATTTGTTGTTCATGTTTAATTTTCTCACTTATCAAATAGTTGTCTATAGCATGGGGTGGACTTAGTTACTAATGGAGTGGGTATAAAAAGGGTGAATTTAGTAGTTTGACAATAAGAAATTAAATGAAGTGAGAATGGATATGTTGGGATGGGAATGGCCTCGCCCTTATATAATAGGAGACTGCATATGCTCTAGAGGAATGAGATATGTTATGAAGTTTGGATTTCTCTTGCCTAATGAACATTATTTATAAATTATATACCGATTTAGCACATTTTTGGATTGTGGCGTATCAATGTCCGATTGGACTTAAAATTCAAACACTTATAATCTTACTTATTTGAACTAGTGTGAGGTTCTAAAATAATAATTGTTTAGGCGATTGTAACGAAGTGTAAAACTACTTCTAGACTATTTTCCCCGCCTTTGGAATCAGGGAATTAAATTGGGATTAACAACAAGAAGAGTAAATGAAAAATGGAATTGTGCAAACTATTGTACTCTACATTAAACATAAAGAAAAAAATACTAAGGTAAAGGAAATTGGAAAAATAAACTAAAGGACAGGCTAGCTATGTGTATTGTCATGTGTTGATCAAGGGATCTTTCTCTGTAGCCTCACTTTCAATATTTATGTGGGATAACCTCCAATTGTCAAAACCATCTTGTTCGGCCATGACTGCAATCATGGCCACTTCCCCCCC